>APFE030996000.1:1767-35622 GCA_000404065.3 Pinus taeda | reverse complement strand
CAGGTCTGCTTAAGGCCAATTTCACATGTTTTTTAGTATTTTATGCATATTTCACAATACATGAAAATACACAAGGCAGGATTCTTTGTGACTTGCGATAGTAACAAGGGTGGACCCGAGAGGATATAAACCATCTTTGAGGACTTTTTGAAGTCTGAAAAGGACAGGGAATGGTAGGATTTCGCAGTATGGTTGTGCTTTCTGTTGATAACAGAAACAATTACAGTTTGTAGTTGAAAGAGAAAACAAAGGCATGCAAACCCTTTCCACCACCCAACAGAGGTCGGGAGATAGGGACAGAGTCCAGAAAGTATCAATAGATAGTGAAATACATCCATAGAACAAACAAAATGATCGTGGATCTCTTTGGCATATGAGAACTCCGAGACAGTGCAACAAGCAGCCAAAATATCTTAAAACTGTTATTGCTCCATTAGAAGGAGGAAAATCCACCAAGCCATGCTTTCCTAGAGGGAATCAAAGTAGTTAAACATTTCATATCAGGAAGATTAAGACTTCGAGCCTTCTAGAGAGCTCAGGAGCATTGTAAACAGGCTATAAATGGCTGCTAGTAAGATGTAACAAGGGTTAAACTTTTGGAGACTATTGCTACTTTGTTCCTTCAAGCTCTTCATCTTTATTCTAGCAATGCAAGCTTCTGTTTCCATCATATATTCAACAACTATTCTCTTTACTATTCTATGCTTGCACTTGAACAATTAGTTCATGTTTCCTTTGTGTCTAAGGCCAAATAACTATTATCTTATCTATGCTTTGATAACTTAGATTTGCAAATATTTTTGCTGCTGCTTGTAGCTAACCATTCATATGTGATCATACATGCATCTGCCAGTACAGTAAGTATTCTCTTTTACTTCCTATAGCTAGTCATTCATTTATGTTTATGTATGTAATCTACTGATACAATAAGTATTCTCCATCTATCCATTAAATCTACAAATTATTGAGCATTAGTGGTTTAAATACTTGTGTTGTTGAGGGTGTTCATGCACGCCTTGAGTGGGAATAGAGTTGAAATGGTCATCTGAATTGAACCAAACCATCATCCATTCCAATAGTTCTGAGAAAAATATTGAAGATTATATGTTACCATGCATCTCCAAGCTGCAACCTAGGAGAGTTTCCTAGAGTGCTAACACATCCAATAATCCAAACTGCATGCATGATATCTTGTCTCATTCTTGTAAGATAAAGTGGAGTTTTGATCATGGATCTGTATTTTGTTTGGTTGACTGCGGGAGAATCATCATGCAAACTGAGACTACATCATGTCACCATTGGTGTGCATATTGGTTTGCAATCTTCCATTCCATATTTCTTCATAATCCGCTTGAGGTACTTTTTTTGTGAGAGAAATATGCCATTATTTTCTTGTTGTGCTTGTAAACTAATAAAGTATGTTAGTTCACGAAGTAAAGACATTTCAAATTCTTTCTGCATGAAAGAAGCAAACCTTTGATTCATGGATTCTTCATTTCTACAAAATATGATGTCATCCACGTAAACAACAACAATTAAAATTTTACCATCACTCACCTTTATATGTAGGTTGTTATCTGAAGACCCTTAGTGAAGCCTTGTTGTTTAAGATACTTCTCAAGGAAATAATACCATGCATGAGGGGCTTGTTTTAGCTCATATAATGCCTTATTCATTTTCCAAACCAATTTTCCATCATTTCCTAGAATGAACCCTTTAGGTTGTTCAATATGGACTTCTTCTTCTAGGTTCCCATTTAAGAATGAAAATTTAACATCCATTTGCTAGATTTTGAAATGATGAAAGCTTGAAAAAGCAAGAAACATCTGACTCATGTTGGGGGGTACAATGTTGGACATTGGATAAATCAAAGCTTCTTGTGTGTTTCGCGACATGGATTAACCACCTCCTGTGGATCCTTATCTCTGGCGATATGATTGTTGACTAAAACATGTGGGCTTTGGTCTAATGACAATCATGATTCCCAACACTATTATCCCTGTCTTGGAAAGAATTGAATGTTAAAATAATGAAGTGATCTCTAAAATATTTTCAGCCCTGTGGAGTATTGCTACATTAGATGAGAGGCTTTTTTTGATGTCTTTGATTCGCTAGATGCAACTTATAAAGGGTTTTGTTTGGGGTTCATATTAAGCGTTTATGGTTTATTACAGGGTCAACGAAGGAGCAATGAAAAATTATTAGTGTGATCTAAAGAAAATTACATATCTTGAACATTGATCTAATGACATAAACTTGTGGCCTCATTTCATAAAGTCTAGGCACACATATTTATGCCTCTTGGGCATTTTTGGGAACATGACTTCTTGATTATCTATGGTATGGATCAATCCTTGATTGATAATATCTATGTGCAAATGTAAAGAGCAATTTGTTATATATCTATACAAAGATAGTGTGAATATTTTGGGACTACTATGAGCTTATTACCTCTAAATATGTCAAATTGTGGGTTTGAAATCAGTGGCTAGTAAAAATACTTTGGACAATATATATCCCCGCATAAATTTTTGAGTTTTGAAAGCACTTCACTGAGGTTTTGACCCTTGTATTAGGGTAATTTTGGGAGAAGCACATCCATTCATAATAAAATCTAGTTGCAAAAATTCAGAGAAAATCATATGTCTCGAAAGGATTCATTGAATTACGATGGGTCTCAATTTGTTCAGAAGCATACTTGTACCTTCAAATATTGATTTGGTCTAGGAACTGTCCAACCATAGTTAACATTCCCTCATAGAAATGCTTCCATAAATTCACTTGCTCTAATTTGGATATCTAGCTAAGGATCTCGTTAGAATCAAAGGCATACTTGAAAGTGTATATCATTCAAATCTCCTAACAACCTATATGCACATATGCCATTGATCCGAATAAAAGGAATTAGGATAAACTAATTGTGTGTCACTGCTCACTACATATGAGCTCCTTACCCTACATATATGAAGCATACATGAATCTTTTTAGGCCCACGAGTAGTTCATATATGCATTATCAGTTTTGATAGTGTTGGAGATACATGTCTTGAAGCATTTGCATTGAGAATATGTTGAAACAAGCATCATATCATCTTTGCTTAAGCATATTCAAGTTGGGGACATCTCTACGCCAGAGGTATATGTTCAAAATATTTCTATCATTCTACAAGGAGTGTGGTAGCGAGAATTTCATTATTGAATTTAGGCTTCTGTGATCCATATCAATTTTGAAAAGAATCTTCAGCGAAAATCACATAGAGATATTTTTGTCGACGCGTTTCGAACCAACCAGTGTGGTTCATCGTCAGGACAAGTTGAATGAGCAGATCTTGCTATGCATTATAAGTAGATCGGGCAGAATATCCAATGACCAAATTTATAAAGTAGGTAATGGCTAGAATAATGACAACTAGATTTGAACGGGAAACAGCTAGTTTGACCATGAAAGGTATAAACAAAATTTATTCAAATCAGTTAATTTGGTTATTAATTTTCTTATTAAAATAAATGAAAATAGACAATTTTATAAATATTTATTAAAATAAGTGACCTAATATACTATAATCATAAAACAATCCGAGTAATTAAAAATAGATAATAGTTAACTATATTTTAAATAAATATAAGTTAATTATATTTTAAATAAAATATCAGTTAAAGGGAGATTTAAATCTTAAAATAAATTAATTATAAATCAAAGAGGTTATATAAATATTAGTTAGTTGTATAAGTTAAAAAATAGAACTAATCTAAAATAGTTAATTCTATTTTAAAATATAAGCTAAAAGGACATATCAATAAATAAATAAATAAGTTCCATATTCATAATCAAAGAGTATCCTGATAAAAATATTAGAGAATTACAATATTAATTAATAGTTTATTAAGGGTAAAAATTAGTATATAAAAAAAAATAATAATAAAAATAAATAGATAAGTAAATAAATAAAAAATAAAATAAATAAATAAATGAATAAAAATATTAATTTTAAGAATCAAAGAGCTTGAATATAAAAAGGTTGGGTGATTTCTCCTCTTTGATACGACAAGTGATAGCACAGACTTGTTCTCCCCATACTGTCGAGCATATATTGGGAGACCACAATAGGCTTATATCCTTTTTCCATAGTAAGCCGTGCCTGCCGCCCTATCAATCACAATGCACTAAACATAGCATTCGGGAAGATTCACTACCATACATAAGTCCTTGGTAATTTCTCTTTAATTTATCACCAAGGTGTATATTGCAGTTTTGTGATTGGTTTGGTAATCCCCCTGTCTAGATTTCAAAGTAGTCACTTTCATTCCTTTTCGACTCCTTAAAAGAAAAGGTCCATCTGAGCACTTGTCACTTCAGGCTCATTAAAAATCGAAGGGGACTAGAGTCATCTTTAGCTTTTTATTGACTCTTAAAAATTAAAAAAGCAAAGTTGTGTTAAAGCGTCATTAAAACATCCATGTTCCTTAGTTGATCCTAGGTTGAGATATATGCAGACAAATCTGAGATCCACCAATCAAGGAATCCCTTTTGAGGGGAATCCCCGTCCTTTTCCCCTTCGGGAAATATTGGTGCTCCGTGTATGGCCACATTGTCCCTTCCAGGAATTACAATAGGCTTTCCAGTATGGCTATTCTAAACCTCTGTCATTCTAAATACCATAATTCCTCAGCAATCGAATCAGCAACCAGTTGATACTGAAGTTGACCCTTTGCCTTCTTCTTCGTTTGTTTCTCCCTCCCCTTCTTCCTCTTCGCTTGGTGAAAATAATGATGCTAGTAACCAAGTGGCTGAGAAGAAGAAGAAGAAGCCAATTCAGCAAGGAGGCAACCATGCAACATCTGGTTAAAATATGTACACTAAGCTTTCCAAATGTAGAGATCCATTCATAATTTGTAGAGGAGACCATTTTCATTGAGAATGTCCATGCATTCCTCGGATCTTGAGAGAATGGTCCCCCCGTTCACACTAAACAGTGTCATCAACCTCTGGTGATCACGTTGACAACACACCATCAACTAGTAATAATGGGCAGAAAAGAAAGGTCCAAATTCCATGTAAGTTATGTGAAGGGGACCATACCCTTCCCCGTTGTCATTTTTTGGATGAAGCCAAAGGAGTCTTGCATAACCGTCCTGCTTCATCGCAGGGACTTCCATCTGGATACGGGAAACTCTCCCCAAGTCCTTTACTAGTTGAAAATCTGACTGACATAACTCAACCATCGGTCTAGACACCTATCATTGAATGCGAATCTTCTGAGTCCATACCGGACCAAAGTGAACAGGTTGAGATGGTAGTCGACCAATTCTTTGATTCTTAAATTAAAATTAATATTTTATTTATGTTTTTATTATTGTTATTATTTTTATTTATTTATTTTTTATATTCAAGCTCTTTGATTCTTAAAATAATATTTGTTTTCATTTATTTCTTTATTTATTTTTAATATACTATTTTTTACCCTTAATAAACTATTAATTAATATTGTAATTTCCTAACTTAGCAACCGGAGAACCCACAGTAAAAACCATATCTTGTCAACGTTTCAAATCCCAACAGGGATCCATCATCAGGACTGTTATTGAGTTTTGATAGTAGAAAAGCTACAATTGTGAGATATAAATAGTTGTGAGGTAAGCTGAATTGATTTTAAGGGAAAAAAGAAGGTTGGTTGTTTTAATGATAAATATTATCCAGATATTTAAGTTTTCTATTTTAAGGGAAAAATGAAGGTCGGCTGTTTTAATGATAAATATTATCCAAATATTTAAGTTTTTTATTAAATAAGGTTTATTTTAATTTTAATCATATAACATTTATTATTGAGGATAAATTAATACTCATACTAAAGTAACATATTTTTAACTATTGATAATTTTCTCATAAATATTTATTATTTATATGTATTGTTTTTTTTTTAAGATATTCAATTATATAATATTCTTGTAATTAAATTTATTTTAACTTAACCTAAAAATTTGATAATAATAAATTTTGAATAATAAATAAGAATATATTGTGATGCGTAGTATTTGATTGTTATTATAATTTATTATTTTAAGTTATTCTATTATATAATTATAGTATTAAATAATAGTGTTATGTTAAAAAGAAGAAGAGGAGGGTAATCTATTAATCTTAATTTGAAGGATTTTTCTAATTTGGATATTTAATTGGATTAATTTTATGGTTAATGGATTTTTTGAAATAATGATATACTAAACAGCATTAAGTTATACTAATAATCTATAATAATCAAAATAATACTACTAAAATGGTATAATTGATAATTATATATAGTTACATTTTTTTTTTTTTTTTGTAAATTAGGCTACTTCTATTATTATACAAAAAAGCTACAAAAAGTTACAACGAGGCATGCCTCAGATTTCACCATTCAGAGATGGATTTAGCAAAGTGAGACACATATCCAGATAGACATTTGTCACCGACCAAGTCTGGAAGACCAACAAACTGCTTAAACCCCAACCAGTTGAAAGATAATCCTAGTGACCCAGACATTGTTATCAATTACAGACTCAAAATACCATATCCCCAGACTATTACATAAGACTAAATAGCCGCAGACATAAGCGCACTTAAGAACTGTGTTTAACAGGCAAGGAGCTGAGCATAGCTTCAGCTTTACAAGGAAAATCGTGCTGAGAAAACAGAGAACATGAAAAACCAGACAAACAGAATTAAAGTGCCATACCCGCCACCCAAAAGTCCTGGAAACTGGCTCAGTCATCCACTGAGGTGGATGGCTGCTCTTCCACCACCCTGCAACCATATTGGTCCGGCTCGCTTGAGTCAGTGTAGGGCGCGTCGTCTTCGGCTGGAGCACTTGGACCCGCCACTGCACCCGTGGTTTTCTCCGGCATATTTCGTTGACCTAGAACTGGAGAAGGAGGCTGAACTGATTGACGTAGGTCTTGAGAAGGAGGCAGAGCTTGTTAACACAGGGCTGGAGTAGGAGGCCTATGCTCCTCAGCAACTGGTGGAGGGACGACACAATCACACTTTTCGATTTTAACAGAGACGTAATAGGTTGCAGTATCCAAAAGGCACAGGAAGCAGAACCGGGATGTGGGATGAGAGGTGTGCTCGCAGACAGAGGCACGATCCCGCCCTCGACCTCTCCCTCGGCCTTTCCTGGCGCTACATGAGTCACCTAACGAAGAATCGGAGGAGCGCTGCGGGTTGGCTTTACCTCTGGCGCCTCCCCGAGACCCGCCTCTATGGCTGCTAAGGCGAAGCCTTTCCCTTGGCATTGCGGACTGGTATTGACAAAGAGATGGCGCAGAGAGCTGTGGCCGGACTGTAATTGACAAAGCAGAGGAACAGAAGGCGGGATGACACTAGAAGACACAGGAACATAAAGAAAATGAGCAAATTGAACAAGAAATTCAACAATATGGACCAGGGCTACCAGAATCGCAGGCCAAGGTGTGAACCTCCAAAGGCCCCGATAGGAGAGCCCGAGAGCGAGGGAGAGATGAACAATGTTAATGGGAGACTCCACATAAAAAACCAGGGTGGTCAGAAGCATAGGTCGAGGTCTGTGCCTGTGAGACCTTCTACGGCGTCCACAGTTCTGCAAATCACCACACAGAATAACCCAAAGCCAAACGTTAACCAAAACAGTAGAAATGAAATGCGTTACCATCCCAGGCGTGCTGTAAATATATTGAGAATCCGCTGTCCGCGCGATGTGCAAACCAATACACTGCAGCTGCCTCCCGGAAGCCGAAGTTATAGAGCGCGCGCAAAGCATTATCCCATGGGCAGCTGGCTTGCTTTGGTTTACACTTCCTGCTTTCAATTTGAAGCGATAGGGGTGGCAGGCCTTAAATGGTTCTGTACAGGTGGCGGGGCTGGGCTGCCACTTGCCCTGTGGGAAGCCCGCCCCCGTACTTCCCTCAATTACTCTCACCCGTAGCCGGGAGATGAAGATCCTGGAGCACCAAAGAGTGGCAATCCTGTTGAAGTTGTGTATCTTTTGCATCATGGAGAGTGCCTGTGTAGTGAGGATGATGCTGATTCACCCCTTGTTTTGCCAATCTATCTGCTACTCTGTTGGCCGATCGCCTGACATGCTTGAAAAGGATACTGTTAGGGCGTCGAAGCCTTGCTTCTAGTGTTTCTAGCCTACTGAGAAGTCTCCAGCTAGAGGCTATTTTTGCCGCAGAGGTCCCTGCTTGGGTTCTAGTAGCCGCATTGATAAGAATCAGGGAGTCTCCCTCCACCTCCAATGGATAGAAATTGTGTTGATCTGCCACACAAATTCCTTTCCACATTCCTTCCAACTCCACCACATTGTTGGTGTTTGTGCCTGTCGATCCATAGTAGATGTGTTCCACTGATTCTTCGGCGTTTCTGATGACGCCTCCATATCCTGACGGACCGGGATTTCCTTTAGCAGCACCATCAAAGTTTAGTTTGAAGGTAGCTCTTGCAGGGGGGGGGACCATTGAGAGGTGGAGGTGACCTTCAGAGGATTGCTGGGAATACCTTGCAGGGAATATGAGATGTTGAGATTCCAGGAATTCTAGATGCTTCTTTCACGGGGTGACGTTGGCCAATCATTTTCTGTCCAAGATCTGAGCGCCAACGTTTCTTGTAGATTATGCTTGAAGAGTAGCCAAAGGATTTCTACGGATCTTCTCCTATTGTTGAAGACCCTATTGTTCCGTTCCTTCCATAATAACCAATACAGAAAACCTAGAATGAGGTTCCATAAGGAGTTCAAAATGGGGCTTTGATAAGGGTGCTTGGGCCAAGTTCTGAGAATGTTTGCTATGTCCCCCTGCCTGTCCCTTATTCCGTTGTTGCATTGGTCGACTTTTTCCCAGAGCTGAGTGGCGAGTGGGCAGGTCTCCATGGGATGTATGATGGTTTCCGCCTGGCTGGTGTAGTTGGGGCATCGTGAGGGACCTATGAAGCCTCTTCTTTGTAGATTATCCCAGGTTAGTATGCAGCGTTTGCTTAATAGCCATAGGAAGGTAGACACCTTGGGCCATAATCTTGACTGCCATATGTGAGTCCATAATTGGTCCCTCTCTGTGGGGCTATGATCATAGCGTATGGTATAGGCTTCTTTGGTGGTGAAGATTCCTCTTGAGGTGTGGCCCCATCTCAGTTTGTCCAGCTGAGTAGAGGGTTTGATTTTCCTTTGATTTAGCTCCTGATCTATATCTGCATAAGTCTCTCCCTGCCAATCTGTCTACTAAGAGCTAGCGGGATTCCATTGTTGGAAATCTTGAGTCTCTTGCTGTTGCCAAAATTGAGAGACTTTAGATATATTGGATTGCTGCATGTGGTTCTGCCAGAGAGGTTTGTGGAAGATCGTAGCTAGTTATGGTAGCTGCTGCCATGAGTCCTCCCAGAATCGCACTGAGGTCCCCGAGTGAATCTCCCAAAAGCTGTAATCTTGTATGAAGGCACAATGTATTTTAGCTGAATTCCAAATCATGGATCGTGAAATGCTCGGACTAATTCGGATGAGCTCATCCCACTGACTTCCGGGTGCATATTTAGCTTGCCACAACTTTTCCCAAGGGATGTGTGGCTTTACTAGCCAATTCCACCAGATTTTTGCTCCCATTGTGCCATTGCTTTGTATGGGGTCCCTTATTCCTAGTCCTCCATTGGATTTTGATTGACATACCTCAGTCCATTTAACAAGGGCCCATTTCCTGTTGAGTCCAGTCGAGCCCCAGAGAAAGCCCCGTTGAAGGTTACGGATGGCCTTGAGCACCCATTTGGGAGCCGCTAGAATGGAAAAAAGATACAAAGGCATTGCTTGGAGGACCGATTTGATTAAAGTAAGCCGACTGGCTATATTTAGTGATTTGTAGGTCCAAGATGAGAGTCGCGCTTCCAATTTATCGAACAGCGTACGCCATGAGAGGAGCACCCAAATACTTGGAGGGCAACACAACAATAGAGAAACCCAGAATACGAGCAATATTACGTTGAGTGGAGACAGGGGAATTGAAGAAGAAAAGTTGGGATTTGGAGGCATTAATCGAGGTTCCAGAAGCTTTAGAAAAGAGAGAGAGCAGGGCTTTAAAGGCTTTGGCTTCTTGAGAGGAGGGATGACCAAAGAGCATTGTATCATCCATGAATTGCTGGTGAGATAACGGATGAAGACCATGGATCGCTAAACCTTTGATCGCCTGAGAGGAAACAGCATGGTGGAGGAGGCAACTGAGTCCTTCAGCCATAAGAACAAAAATGAAATGGGAGAGGGGATCCCCTTGACGAATGCCTCTCGACGGACGGAAGGGTATGGATGGGGAGCCATTGAGGAGAACCGAAAAGCAAGGAGAGGTTATGAGGTTCATGATCCAGCGAGTCCAGGTTGCATTGAATCGAAAGGCTATCAGCATTTGCTGGATATATTCCCAACTGAGCTTGTCGAAGGCTTTAGAGAGATCAAGCTTCATTATCATACCCAGTTTTTTTGAGAATTTTTAAAGAGTGGATCACTTCGTTGGACAGGATGATGCCATCCATAATTTGATGCCCCTCAACATAACCCATTTGCTCCGGAAGGATGAGAAGAGGAAGGAGAGGTTTAAGCCTGTTGGCCACAACTTTGGAAATGAGCTTGTAGATGACATTACAGAGGGCAATTGGCCTGTATTTATCTGGCGTGTTAGCTTCTTCGCCTTTGGGGACAAGAGAAATGAAGGTGGAATTGAGGGAGGGAAGGACCCAGTGCATGGAACGAGATTCTTCCACCAGGTCCAACACTTCAGCACTGATCAAATCCCAGAATTCATGAAAGAAATTAGAGGTAAAGCCATCAGGTCTAGGTGCCTTACCATCTTTTAGTTGAGCCATAGCTTCTTCTACTTCCTGCATGGTGACCTGTTTTAGGAGATTTTGATTCTGATCATCCGTGATTATCTTGGGGATGTGTTGTGTAACCGATTTGATGGCGGATGAGCGACTCCCTGGTTGTTCTTTGAGTGCTTCCTGGAAGTAATCTTTGAATTCCTTCTCAATATCTTCATGCTTTTCTAATCTGCTCCCCTGACTGTTGTTGATGAAGGCTATGTTGTTATGCATTCGACGTTGAATGGTGGATCGGTGAAAGAATTTTGTATTCTTTTCGCCTTCCTTTAGCCACCTGATTCTAGATTTTTACCGCCATAGGATTTCCTCCTGTAGCCTTCGGGCTTCTAGTTCTGTCCAGAGGGTGTGCTCCTTGTCTGCTAATTCTTCTTTCCTTCCCTTTGTTATAATTGTTTGCTGAAGAGCACACATGTTCTGCTCCAGACTTTTCCTTGCTTCCAGAATGTTACCAAATCTTGGTTTGTTCCAGGCCTTGATAACTTGCTTGAGGTGTCTGAGCTTCTGTTGAAATTGAAACATTTTTGCTCCTACTGTGGGAGTGAAGGACTTCCAGACAGCTTGCACCATTTCTTTGAATTCTGGATGAGTGAACCAGAAGGACTCGAAGTGGAATGGGCGATTGCATTATTTACCTGGACATGTCCATTGGAGCATGATGGGCCAATGATCAGAGCCGCCTTGGGGTAGGATGGAGGCATGAAACTCTCCGCCCATATGAATGGCATTGTCTGAGATGAGAAACAAATCTAATATGGACGCGATATGGTGTGATCCCCTTCGTTTGTTTGTCCAGGTAAACGTACCATTTTAGGTTTGTATATCAATGAGCTGATTGGTTTGTATGAACTCTTTGAGTCCTGTGCTATCCTCTTCTAATATTATTCGCCCTCCCTTTTTTTCTTGTAGATTCGTGATGATATTGTAGTCTCCCCCACTTATCCAGAGAGGGTGCTGTCTAGTTGCATTGAGCACTGTAAGTGCCTCCAGCACTTCTAATTTTTGATGCAAGTCTTGCGGGAAATAGGTGTTGGTAAGTAAACCATGCAGCTCCGTCCCTAGGAGAT
Source organism: Pinus taeda (assembly GCA_000404065.3). NCBI lineage: Eukaryota > Viridiplantae > Streptophyta > Pinopsida > Pinales > Pinaceae > Pinus > Pinus taeda. The sequence continues at coordinate 23,692 of APFE030996000.1, read as the reverse complement.
GAAATGTAGCTTGAATGAAATTATGTGAGGCATGAAAATCTTGAAGAGTGAGGATCTGCGGATTCCAGACTATAGCAAGTCCCCCTGAGGCTCCTATCGCATCTACTGATACAGAGCTACTGCCAGGCCAAGATTTGCGGAGGATTTTTTCAAGATGGACATTAGTACTTTTTGTTTCCTGTAGAAAAACAATTGCTGGTTTCTCTAACTGAATCATGGTTTTTAGCATTCTGTGTTTGGAGGGGCTATTGAACCCTCTCATATTCCAAGAGATGAGATTCATGAGGAACAATGATGTTGGGGCTTGTAGAACTTCGTTAGCTTTGGGAATCTCCCAGATTCCACTAAGTTCTCGCCCAGAATGATAGTTCGTTGTAGATCAGTTTTGCGTCCTCTTTTTTTTGTTTCTTTTAGTATTTTCTTTCCATCCCAAGGACTGCCTGCTTGTATGCCCAGACATTTATTGTGTTGCGCTTTGGTGAGAACCCCTTGCAGTCTATCTATTTCCCAGGGAGGTATGGAGTTGTATTCTTTCTGCTTGCATGCTGTTTCAAGTTTGGGGATATCCAACCCATCTAGACTCACAGTCTCTGGATCTTCCTCCATAATGATAGGGATGTTCTGAGGATCCTCTGAGCTACCGTCTTGCAAGCTTAGAGCTAAGGCTCCATCAAGGTCCATAGTTGAGGGTTGAAGATCTACTGCTGAATCCGGGATTTTCGCGTCCAAGGAGGGAGTGAGATCTGAGGGCGAGGGGGCAGATGGATCCAAAGGAGGTTTGAGAGGCTTGGAGGAGGATGAAGGGGCTAGAGAGGCCTGAGATTCATTCGAGAGCTTGTCAGAGGTATCACGAGGGGTGAGGATTTGGAAACAGTTTTGGGATTCAGTCTTCTTGGGGCTAAAGGGGGCAGCCGAATGCTTTTTGGCATGCCTTCGATGGCAGCTCTTGCAGGGGGGGGGACCATTGAGAGGTGGAGGTGACCTTCAGAGGATTGCTGGGAATACCTTGCAGGGAATATGAGATGTTGAGATTCCAGGAATTCCAGATGCTTCTTTCACGGGGTGACGTTGGCCAATCATTTTCTGTCCAAGATCTGAGCGCCAACGTTTCTTGTAGATTATGCTTGAAGAGTAGCCAAAGGATTTCTACGGATCTTCTCCTATTGTTGAAGACCCTATTGTTCCGTTCCTTCCATAATAACCAATACAGAAAACCTAGAATGAGGTTCCATAAGGAGTTCAAAATGGGGCTTTGATAAGGGTGCTTGGGCCAAGTTCTGAGAATGTTTGCTATGTCCCCCTGCCTGTCCCTTATTCCGTTGTTGCATTGGTCGACTTTTTCCCAGAGCTGAGTGGCGAGTGGGCAGGTCTCCATGGGATGTATGATGGTTTCCGCCTGGCTGGTGCAGTTGGGGCATCGTGAGGGACCTATGAAGCCTCTTCTTTGTAGATTATCCCAGGTTAGTATGCAGCGTTTGCTTAATAGCCATAGGAAGGTAGACACCTTGGGCCATAATCTTGACTGCCATATGTGAGTCCATAATTGGTCCCTCTCTGTGGGGCTATGATCATAGCGTATGGTATAGGCTTCTTTGGTGGTGAAGATTCCTCTTGAGGTGTGGCCCCATCTCAGTTTGTCCAGCTGAGTAGAGGGTTTGATTTTCCTTTGATTTAGCTCCTGATCTATATCTGCATAAGTCTCTCCCTGCCAATCTGTCTACTAAGAGCTAGCGGGATTCCATTGTTGGAAATCTTGAGTCTCTTGCTGTTGCCAAAATTGAGAGACTTTAGATATATTGGATTGCTGCATGTGGTTCTGCCAGAGAGGTTTGTGGAAGATCGTAGCTAGTTATGGTAGCTGCTGCCATGAGTCCTCCCAGAATCGCACTGAGGTCCCCGAGTGAATCTCCCAAAAGCTGTAATCTTGTATGAAGGCACAATGTATTTTAGCTGAATTCCAAATCATGGATCGTGAAATGCTCGGACTAATTCGGATGAGCTCATCCCACTGACTTCCGGGTGCATATTTAGCTTGCCACAACTTTTCCCAAGGGATGTGTGGCTTTACTAGCCAATTCCACCAGATTTTTGCTCCCATTGTGCCATTGCTTTGTATGGGGTCCCTTATTCCTAGTCCTCCATTGGATTTTGATTGACATACCTCAGTCCATTTAACAAGGGCCCATTTCCTGTTGAGTCCAGTCGAGCCCCAGAGAAAGCCCCGTTGAAGGTTACGGATGGCCTTGAGCACCCATTTGGGAGCCGCTAGAATGGAAAAAAGATACAAAGGCATTGCTTGGAGGACCGATTTGATTAAAGTAAGCCGACTGGCTATATTTAGTGATTTGTAGGTCCAAGATGAGAGTCGCGCTTCCAATTTATCGAACAGCGTACGCCATGAGAGGAGCACCCAAATACTTGGAGGGCAACACAACAATAGAGAAACCCAGAATACGAGCAATATTACGTTGAGTGGAGACAGGGGAATTGAAGAAGAAAAGTTGGGATTTGGAGGCATTAATCGAGGTTCCAGAAGCTTTAGAAAAGAGAGAGAGCAGGGCTTTAAAGGCTTTGGCTTCTTGAGAGGAGGGATGACCAAAGAGCATTGTATCATCCATGAATTGCTGGTGAGATAACGGATGAAGACCATGGATCGCTAAACCTTTGATCGCCTGAGAGGAAACAGCATGGTGGAGGAGGCAACTGAGTCCTTCAGCCATAAGAACAAAAATGAAATGGGAGAGGGGATCCCCTTGACGAATGCCTCTCGACGGACGGAAGGGTATGGATGGGGAGCCATTGAGGAGAACCGAAAAGCAAGGAGAGGTTATGAGGTTCATGATCCAGCGAGTCCAGGTTGCATTGAATCGAAAGGCTATCAGCATTTGCTGGATATATTCCCAACTGAGCTTGTCGAAGGCTTTAGAGAGATCAAGCTTCATTATCATACCCAGTTTTTTTGAGAATTTTTAAAGAGTGGATCACTTCGTTGGACAGGATGATGCCATCCATAATTTGATGCCCCTCAACATAACCCGTTTGCTCCGGAAGGATGAGAAGAGGAAGGAGAGGTTTAAGCCTGTTGGCCACAACTTTGGAAATGAGCTTGTAGATGACATTACAGAGGGCAATTGGCCTGTATTTATCTGGCGTGTTAGCTTCTTCGCCTTTGGGGACAAGAGAAATGAAGGTGGAATTGAGGGAGGGAAGGACCCAGTGCATGGAACGAGATTCTTCCACCAGGTCCAACACTTCAGCACTGATCAAATCCCAGAATTCATGAAAGAAATTAGAGGTAAAGCCATCAGGTCTAGGTGCCTTACCATCTTTTAGTTGAGCCATAGCTTCTTCTACTTCCTGCATGGTGACCTGTTTTAGGAGATTTTGATTCTGATCATCCGTGATTATCTTGGGGATGTGTTGTGTAACCGATTTGATGGCGGATGAGCGACTCCCTGGTTGTTCTTTGAGTGCTTCCTGGAAGTAATCTTTGAATTCCTTCTCAATATCTTCATGCTTTTCTAATCTGCTCCCCTGACTGTTGTTGATGAAGGCTATGTTGTTATGCATTCGACGTTGAATGGTGGATCGGTGAAAGAATTTTGTATTCTTTTCGCCTTCCTTTAGCCACCTGATTCTAGATTTTTACCGCCATAGGATTTCCTCCTGTAGCCTTCGGGCTTCTAGTTCTGTCCAGAGGGTGTGCTCCTTGTCTGCTAATTCTTCTTTCCTTCCCTTTGTTATAATTGTTTGCTGAAGAGCACACATGTTCTGCTCCAGACTTTTCCTTGCTTCCAGAATGTTACCAAATCTTGGTTTGTTCCAGGCCTTGATAACTTGCTTGAGGTGTCTGAGCTTCTGTTGAAATTGAAACATTTTTGCTCCTACTGTGGGAGTGAAGGACTTCCAGACAGCTTGCACCATTTCTTTGAATTCTGGATGAGTGAACCAGAAGGACTCGAAGTGGAATGGGCGATTGCATTATTTACCTGGACATGTCCATTGGAGCATGATGGGCCAATGATCAGAGCCGCCTTGGGGTAGGATGGAGGCATGAAACTCTCCGCCCATATGAATGGCATTGTCTGAGATGAGAAACAAATCTAATATGGACGCGATATGGTGTGATCCCCTTCGTTTGTTTGTCCAGGTAAACGTACCATTTTAGGTTTGTATATCAATGAGCTGATTGGTTTGTATGAACTCTTTGAGTCCTGTGCTATCCTCTTCTAATATTATTCGCCCTCCCTTTTTTTCTTGTAGATTCGTGATGATATTGTAGTCTCCCCCACTTATCCAGAGAGGGTGCTGTCTAGTTGCATTGAGCACTGTAAGTGCCTCCAGCACTTCTAATTTTTGATGCAAGTCTTGCGGGAAATAGGTGTTGGTAAGTAAACCATGCAGCTCCGTCCCTAGGAGATGAAATGTAGCTTGAATGAAATTATGTGAGGCATGAAAATCTTGAAGAGTGAGGATCTGCGGATTCCAGACTATAGCAAGTCCCCCTGAGGCTCCTATCGCATCTACTGATACAGAGCTACTGCCAGGCCAAGATTTGCGGAGGATTTTTTCAAGATGGACATTAGTACTTTTTGTTTCCTGTAGAAAAACAATTGCTGGTTTCTCTAACTGAATAATGGTTTTTAGCATTCTGTGTTTTGAGGGGCTATTGAACCCTCTCATATTCCAAGAGATGAGATTCATGAGGAACAATGATGTTGGGGCTTGTAGAACTTCGTTAGCTTTGGGAATCTCCCAGATTCCACTAAGATCTCGCCCAGAATGATAGTTCGTTGTAGATCAGTTTGCGTCCTCTTTTTTTTGTTTCTTTTAGTATTTTCTTTCCATCCCAAGGACTGCCTGCTTGTATGCCCAGACATTTATTGTGTTGCGCTTTGGTGAGAACCCCTTGCAGTCTATCTATTTCCCAGGGAGGTATGGAGTTGTATTCTTTCTGCTTGCATGCTGTTTCAAGTTTGGGGATATCCAACCCATCTAGACTCACAGTCTCTGGATCTTCCTCCATAATGATAGGGATGTTCTGAGGATCCTCTGAGCTACCGTCTTGCAAGCTTAGAGCTAAGGCTCCATCAAGGTCCATAGTTGAGGGTTGAAGATCTACTGCTGAATCCGGGATTTTCGCGTCCAAGGAGGGAGTGAGATCTGAGGGCGAGGGGGCAGATGGATCCAAAGGAGGTTTGAGAGGCTTGGAGGAGGATGAAGGGGCTAGAGAGGCCTGAGATTCATTCGAGAGCTTATCAGAGGTATCACGAGGGGTGAGGATTTGGAAACAGTTTTGGGATTCAGTCTTCTTGGGGCTAAAGGGGGCAGCCGAATGCTTTTTGGCATGCCTTCGATGAGAGGTCACTTTTGTGAAGCCATCTAAATCTTTATTAGCTTCATTGGCATCAGATTATATCTGTATATTCAAGGGGCATTCCCTAAAGAGATGACCATGCTCATGGCATTTGCGGCAACGAAAAGGGATGTGTTCATAATCTAAAGGTTGATTCCACTCAAAATCATCATGAAAGAGACTTACCGTGTCTGCAAGAGTTTTTTTGAGCTGCATTTGGACGCAAATCCTGGCGTAGGAGGTGAATCTTCTATTTTTGGTTTCCTCTACCACTTTGATGAAGGTGCCAATGCTATTTCCAATGTCATTTAATGTTTCTTCTTTCCAGTATTCTGAGGGCAGGGAATACATACGAATCCAGATTGGAGCGTGACTGAGGTCCTCCGTGTCTGGATTGAATCTGGGCTTCCAGTCACGAAGGAAAAGACCCGAGGAGTTGAAGAAGTATGGGCCACCTTCAAATATTCTGGTCTTATCCTCCAGGCAGTGAAAAATAGCTGTGAAGAAGCCCTTGGGGCCTAATAACAGGGAGACTTGTCCTTTAGGCTTCCATTTTGAGTCTATCCACCCGTGAAGGGCCTTCTCAGTACGCCAGAAGCCAAGAAATTTGCCAATCAGTGCGTGATCCTTCAGGTACTATATTTCTCCATTGATTCGATGACTTGGTAGCTCGACTTTGATTCGTTCTTTAGATTTTGGAATGCATGTGGTTGACGTCGCCTTTGGTTGTGACGCATCTGGATCTGTGTCTTCTTTGTCATTTGTGTCTGGAATCTCCACTATTGCATTGCTCCGTTCTGGGCTCTGATCACGTACTGGGCTCTGATCGTTTACTGGGGTTTTGCCAGTTGAAAACAGGGGAATAGAAAAAGAAGAGAAGTCTGCCTTCCGTGATGAAGAGGGTGGGGGAGGAACGGATCTCATCCCTCCCGCCGGACTGGCCATACTAAGCTAAAGACCAGACTCCCGTAGATTGGAAGACCAGCTGCACCGTGCAGGAAAGCGGTTAACAGGTTGTAGAGGTGCAGATTTGTACATCTGCTGTAGAGGTCAGAGCGCGGCTGCTAGGGTTTCGCTAGATCTAGTACATATTATTAATGGTTTAGAAGATTAATAATTATTATATTTGAATATTAATCATTAATGAGTTGAAAAAAAAAGGGGACAAAATCCTATGAAGGGAAAAAACCTAAGAAGTATTGGAGGACATAATTTCCCTGATTAAGGGAAACCAGCTACTACTGATCTCAATGCTATTGTCCCCATGTGGATGCTACATAATCTCAAGAGCCTCTCTAATCTTCCGTTTATGATGATTATCTTCTCTTTCGACAATTGAGGCGTTTTCCACACAAAGGTGGTGCCTAGTTTTAGAGGAATGCTCTACCAGGGCCGAGGTACGGGATCTATCATTCCTAATATCTGCTACATGTTCTTTCAGTCTAGTTTGCAAGGAACGACCTGTTTCACCAATGTAACTTTTTCCATAGGAACAATCTATTTTATAAACTCCTTTAAGTTGGTGTTTATCAATATTATCTTTGACAAACCTCATACTATGTCTAATTGTTCCGGGGGCTGAAAACTGAGTGATTATGTCTTTCTTTATCAGGATCATTGCAATCTTGTCTATTACACCTTGAATATAAGGTAGAAACACCTTCCCACCCTGAGGTTGGCCTTGAGCTTTAAGCTCCTGAGATAACACCCTTTTTTCAGCGCTTTTTATAACCATTCTAATTTCTTCTTCTTTGTAGCCTATACTTTTAAAAACTAATACTAAGTGTTTCTTTTCTTCGTCTAAATGATCAGAATCCAAGATTCTAAGGGCTCTGATGGCAAGAGTGTTTAGAACACCAAGATATTGTTTTTACTGTGGGTTCTCCAGTTGCTAAGTTAGAAGATATTAATCACAGAAGTCTTAAATCAAGTAATATTGTAATTCTCTAATATTTTTATCACGATACTCTTTGACTATGAATATGAAACTTATTTATTTATTTATATGTCCTTTTAGCTTATATTTTAAAATAGAATTAACTATTTATACAATATTCCATTTTTAACTTATACAACTAACTAATAATTATATAACCTCTTTGATTTATAATTAATTTATTTTAAGATTTAAATCTCCCTTTAACTGATATTTTATTTAAAATATAATTAACTTATATTTATTTAAAATATAGTTAACTATTATCTATTTTTAATTACTCGATTATTTTATGATTATAGCATATGAACTCAGTTATTTTAATATATATTTATAAAATTGTCAATTTACGTTTACTTTAATAAGAAAATTAATAATCGAATTAACTGATTTGAATAAAAATTTTGGTCTAACTTGCCATTTTCCAGTCAAATCGAGCTGTCATTATTCTAGCTGTTACCTGGATATTCTACCCGATCTATTTATAATCCATAGCAAGATCTGCTCATTCAACTTGTCCCAATGATGAACCACACTGGCTGGTTCGAAACGCGTTGACAAAATTATCTCTATGTGATTTTCACCGAAGATTCTTCTCAAAATTGATATGGATCACAGAAGCCTAAATTCAATAAAATTGTGGAAATGTCACTTTGAGTAAAAATATTTCAGATCTTTGCTCTACTTAGTTTTCCTTTTTGGCATTTTTCACATTAAGGGGAATGAAAAAAATACATGCATTTGCATTTGCATTTAGACTCTGTGCGAAAAATGATTTAGGAAAAGTGCATTTAGTGTGTGCCCTTTGCTCTTTGTTTGAAAGAATCGTAATCTTCTTTCCTTACTAGCTACGATTTTCATTGAAAAAAATAAACAACGATTGTTTATCATTGTAGATTGCGTTTTAAGAATTTTACATCTACATCACATGATGAACCATTTAAAGGCAAACTTCTAAACAAGATCAACTCTAAAATAAATTTTAATGAACTTAAGAACGCTTTGGAACCTAACGCAACACATCTAGAGGTCTAGGCTAGAAACGTGTTCTGGCGTCGTAAAAACTAATAACTATCGTTTTCATCAAAGATTGGGTGATTCCTCCTCTGTGATATGACAAGTGCTAGCACAGACTTGTTCTCCCCGTACCGTCGAGTATATATTCGGAGACCACAATAGGCTTATATCATTTTTCCATAGGAAGCCATGTCTGCCACCCTATCAATCGCAATGCGCTAAACACAGCATTCGGGAAGATTTACCATCGTACATAAGTCCTTGGTAATTTCGCTTTAATTTATCACCAAGGTGTATATTGCAGTTTTGCGATTGGTTTGGTAATCCCTCTGTCCAGATTTCCAGATTAGTCACTTTCTTTCCTTTTCGACTCCTTAAAAGAAAAGGTCCATCTGAGCATATTCACTTTAGGCTCATTAAAAATCGAAGGGGACTAGAGTCATCTTTAGATTTTTCTTGACTCTTAAAAATTAAGAAAGCAAATTTGTGTCAAAGCGTCATTAAAACATCCATGTTCCTTAGTTGATCCTAGGTTGAGATATATGGAGACAAATCCGGGATCCACCAATCAAGGAATCCCTTTTGAGGGGAATTTCAGTCCTTTTTCCCGTTGGGGAAATATTGGTGCTCCGTCTATGGCCACATTGTCCCTTCTAGGAACTACAATAGGCTTTCTAGTATGGCTATTCTCGACCTATGTCATTCTAAATGTCGTAATTCCTCAACAATCAATTCAACAACCAATTGATACTGAAGTTGACCCTTCGCCTTCTTCTTCGTTTGTTTCTCCCTCCCCCTCTTCCTCTTCGCTTGGTGAAAATAGTGATGCCAGTAACCAAGTGGTTGAGAAGAAGAAGAAGAAGCCAATTCATCAAGGGGGCAACCATGTAGCATCTAGTGAAAATCCGTACACTAAGCTTTCCAAATGTAGAGATCCATTCATAATTTGTAGAGGAGACCATTTTCATTGAGAATGTCCATGCATTCCTCGGATCTTGAGAGAATGGTCCCCCTGTTCACACCAAACGCTGTCATCAACCTCTGGTGATCACGTTGACAACACACCATCAACTAGTAATAATGGGTAGAAAAGAAAGGTCCAAATTCCATGTAAGTTATGTGAAGGGGACCATACCCTTCCCCGTTGTCCTTTTTTGGATGAAGCCAAAGGAATCTTGCATAATTGTCCTGCTTCATCACATTGACTTCCACTTGGATACGGGAAACTCTCCCCAAGTCCTTTACTAGTTGAACATCCCACTGACATAACTCAACCATCGGTCTAGACACCTATCATTAAAAGTGAATCTTCTGAGTTCATACCGGACGAAAGTCAACAGGTCGAGATGGTAGTCGACCCAGTCTTTGATTCTTAAATTAAAATTAATATTTTTATTTAGGTATTTATTATTACTATTATTTATTATTTTATTTCATTTTTTATATTCAAGCTCTTGATTCTTTAAAATTAATATTTGTTTTCATTTATTTATTTTTAATATACTAATTTTTACCCTTAATAAACTATTAATTAATATTGTAATTCTCTAGTATTTTTATCAAGATACTCTTTGACTATGAATATGAAGCTTATTTATTTATTTATATGTCCTTTTAGCTTATGTTTTAAAATAGAATTAACTATTTATAGAATATTCTATTTTTAACTAACTAATATTTATATAACCTCGTTGATTTATAATTAATTTATTTTAAGATTTAAATCTCCCTTTAATTGATATTTTATTTAAAATATAATTAACTTATATTAAAAAAATATAGTTAACTATTATCTATTTTAATTACTCGATTATTTTATGATATTAACTCACTTATTTTAATATATATTTATAAAATTGTCAATTATGTTTATTTTAATAAGAGAATTAATAACCGAATTAACTGATTTGAATAAAAATTTTGGTCTAACTAGCCATTTCCCGGTCAAATCACGCTGTCATTATTCTAGCCGTTACTTGGATATTCTGCCTGATCTATTTATAATGCATAGCAAGATCTGATCATTCAACTTGTCCTGATGATGAGCCACACTGGTTGGTTCGAAATGCGACAAAATTATCTCTATGTGATTTTCGCCGAAGATTCTTTTCAAAATTGATATGGATCACAGAAGCCTAAATTCAATAAGATTCCACATGTTGATCTAGTATAGGAATCCCCCCTTCAAGATGTGGAATCTGATTATCAAATTCTTGAAATGATTTTGCTTTTGCAAATCTATCCAAGCGATCAAGTTGCTGCTCAACAACATTGCCAGTGTTGGATGATTCAAGAAAAATTACATCTCTAGATACAACAAACTTTTTGTTTACTTCATCATAGAGATGGTATGCTTTGGAGGTGTTTGAATACCCCAAGAAGATACATTTACGACTTCTAGCACCAAGTTTGTTTCTATGTACCTTTGGTATCAAGGCATAACAGGTGGAACCAAAGACCCTAAGCTGCTTTATCGAAGGAACATGTTCATACCACATTTCATATGGAGTTTTGTTTATGATAGCATTAGATGAACATCTATTCTTTATATATGCAACACATAGAATAGCATCAGCCCAAAACATTATCTTTACATTTTTGAAGAAGAGCATGGATCGTATGATATTTAATATTGCCCTATTCATTCTTTCAGCTACACCATTCTGTTGGGGATTATAAGGTATAGTTGTTTGATGTTTGATCCCATGTTGGCGAAGATAGATTTCAAATTCATTTGATGTGTATACTGCTCCATCAACATTGTTAGTAAATTCTTCAAAAAAATCTTTTTTATGAGTCATGTGGCAAGTTGCTCTTGAATCAAGCAACCAATCATTTTTCCAAGAAGCAAGCGAAGCATTAAATAAATCTTCATTTACTCCAATATTACATTGTGCCACAACATAGTGAGGGGATTCAGGTGCTTTACCTTTGTCTGTGTCATCAGTGTTACCTTTCTGTTGGTTCCTTTGCTGCTCAATTTTGTCCCATGGTAACTTGCATGTAGAGGCATCATGTGATCCATTTCTTTTGCAACGTATGCAATGCAAATCTGCCTTTTCTCCTTGAGAGTGTCTGCCCCCCCTTCCTCTGAAATATCTTCCTCTTCCTCTTCGACCACCTCTTCCTTTGGAAGAATTTTTAGTAGGATTTTTTTCTTTATGAGCAAGGCACACAACCTCTTCAGAAGATTCAGGGGCTGTCTTCTTTCCAAAAGCTTTCTCTCTTTCAACAAACTTTTTCACAAGAGAGTCAAAGGTGATATCTTTGAGATTTCCATTTGCTTGCAATGACTCAAGATAATTGGAGTCAGTAGGATAAAGTGCCTTGAGAAAAGCGATAAGAGGAATATCCAACTCAACCTTAGTGGATTTGATATCATGCATTATAGACTTTACTAGATGCAAGAGCAAAAGGATCATTATTTTGTAGTTCAAGAGTGAAGAGTTTAATCATGAGTTGAACAAATTCAAGTGTAGAATGTGAGTCATAGAGTTCCTTCAGCTTTTGTAAGGCTTCTAAAGCAGTTGAAAATGGCGAAATATGGTGACTCACCTCTTCATTTACAGATGCTGTGATTAGTGCATAAGCTTTGCTGTTCTTATTTTCCCATATGATGAGCTCTTTGTCTGATGCTGGCTGTTCTGGCTCTTTGTCTCCGTCTCCAACACACACTCCTTTCCACAACTCATTGAAAATGAGTGTGTGTTTTATCATTCGGGACCACTCAGGATAGTTCTCTTTGCCAAAGGGAACTATTCCCACGATGGATATGATTGAATGCATACTGTAACAAAAACATTATGCTGCAAAAATTTTACTCTTAATGGGAAAAATATATAGTTATGATATGACTGGACAACAAACTCAACTTGATAGCAAATGTCAATACCCAAGACATATATATCTACACTATTCAAAATATATATCGGTTTCTTTTTACATTGATCACCCAATGCAGCCCTTCAAAAATTTTAACACACAGCGGTGATTTTAAAACATGCACAAAATCAGGGCTCAACTCACATCATAGAACAACGCTTCATAGGCAATGTACTCAGCTCACAAAAATCAGGGCTCAACTCACATCATAAGACAACGCTTCATTAGAGTGGTGCCGTGTACCAAAATAGTTCAATATTCAACGCATATCATGTGCATTCAACGCATGGCTCAAATCAACTTACATACGCATCTAACATATGCCATGAACAACGTTCAACATATGGTATTAATCATATTTTACATACCATGAATTAGCGTACCAAAACAACATTAATACAATGCTAAACAATGTGAAGATGCTATCCAACCATTCACAATTCCATGCCAGCGTTAATATAATACCAAAAACTTCAACACATTTGATACCATGTAGAAGGAATGTCAGCGTAAATACAATGATAGCAAGTCAGACCAATTTTACAATGAAATCACCATATCAGCGTATCTTTTCATGTACAATCGATTTAAAATAAAACATCGTACCCATGTTTGCCTGGTAAAATCACCATATCAGCGTAACTTTTCATATCTCCAAACACTCAGCCTCCTTGTAATCAAACAAGAATCCATGCTTGTCTGAATATCGGTGCAGAAAAAATAACCGCACTCACACTTCAAACTCGTCAATCCCACACGCTTCCTGCAAGATTGGCATCGGTTCGGAGTCCTCGCTAGCTCTTTGGAAGACACATAATTCCCATCATCTGAGGATGACCCAACAACTCCAGCAAGGTTTTGAAACAAAGGGCGGAATGGTTCATTCAACGCAGAGAAACAAAGGGAAAATTATAAAAGCAAGGCCTTCAAATGTTATGCTGTTGCTTCTTCCAACTTGTTCAGAAAAGAAATAGGGCATTAACCACTGGAAGATATGTTAAGGAAATTGAGTAACTCATACTTCTGCTTGGCTAATCTTACAGCAGAATTTTTCTTTTTCTTGGTTATGCGTTAGATAGAGGCAACGATTGTGCGTTAGACAGTGGCAACGATTATGCTTTAGACAGTGGCAGTGATTGCGGAGGGGACAAAAAGCATAATAGACAGTGGACAGAGAGCACAGTAGGCAGACTCCACAGGGGCAGAGGAAAAAGAGCAATAGGCAGAAGGGAGTTACAACTATTTTGGGAGATGGCTCTGATACCATGTTAGACCAGGCAATAACTCCTCAAAGCAAAATTGATTTGTATATCTTATTCCTTCAGGTTGGTCTTCATTATATACATGAGGGAGAGACTGTTCACTTCATCTCTCGATGACTGTTCATATTACTTATTTATTTATTTACATTATGTTCACCCAATCCTGATGATTAGGTGTCAACAACTTTTGCTGCCATCCTTTCTAGACTATTGAGTAAGAAGAAAGGTAGGTTCATGGGTTTTTTTGTCAGTGAAATGCTGTAGAAGCCTCAAATTATTGGTACACCCTGCTAAATCTACCCTCATATGTGAAATACCTTTGGATAAATTTCAAGATCTCCTTATAATGATCTTGAAGATACATGGTAGGGAAAGTCGTAGAAAATTTATTGCTAAACTCAGGTTTGACAAACTGCTTGAAGGCTGAAATATCAAGTTCATCACCCTTGAACCACTTCTCACCTACTTTAGGGAGGCATGTGGCATCTGTAATGAGATGCTCTGTAACAATAATTTCCACATTCCCTAACTTGACTCTGTTATCATGGAAGTTCAAGGCAAACAGACTAGCTAGTATTGTATTATGACCCACTTTCTGAACTTTATGGCAGAATGGAATGCAACCAGCATTCTCGAAGGTGACTCAAATGGTTGGGGAAGAATTTACTAGGTTTAGAGTGTTGGGCTTAGTGCATACAACATCCGCTCCCTTTTTGCTAGTAGTAGGAGCCATTTATGCTAACACTTGGAAAATTTAGTTTGAACTTTATGGCAGGCTACATGTACATGACAAAGAATGAGAGGCTTGACAATTGTGATAACACAAAACTCCACAAGATAAAAGCACTACATAGTGGTGACAGAGCAGGTTTATAATATTCAAGGTGAGTGAGAAACCCTAGCCACTCAACATTGCATAATGACCATGATTTTCATTTTAAAGGCACAACCTCAATCTTTAAGTTTTGACTGTACGTGTGGCCAACAGGGCGTGCGCAACATATTTTCAAAGAGAATGCAATAAGAGAATTATTATCCTCAATTGAAGTGTTGAACATAACATTTACAAGATGGGCAACTGACCCCTACCTCCCACAAACTGAAATTGATCTGTGTTGGCATTGATAGCCCCAGGGAAACACTGCAAAACAACTGCGTAGCACAATTTTTAATTTATCTACAATCTTCCTTCCAATCTGTAACCAATCTTCAAACCTCCTGCATGACAAACCAAAACATTTGTCTGCAATAAGAAATAGTGAAAATGGTGGTCTCCTGGAGTGATTTGAAATTGATTCCTAATCTCTGATGACATGATTAGACATGTTGTTTAATTGGTGCTCCACCTGAAAGTAATCATGTTTGAATATGGGAGCGAGATCGAATCTAGGTAATGGATTTGAAATGATGAAATGAGTTTCGTGTATGGGGTATGTGGGTAATGTTCACTCATAATATGCAATGATGTTTTAGCAAGGGAATTTAGGCCTAGGACAGAATAAGGGATGGTATGAATATTTTAGAAATGGGAAATAGTTTTAAAGAATAAAGGGATAGGGGGAATAGGATGGGTTGGGTTAGGAACCAAATGGGGAATAAGAAATGGGGAAAATTTTGAGGAAAACAAGTGATATTAGAAGAGGGAAATAATTGTGATATTTTAGAACCATGCTGCCTTAAACAATAGTCCCTTGAATGTAAACACATGTTCAGGTGAACCTGCTAACAAACCCTTAGTTTGACATGAACTTTGACTCAAAAACTATATGATGACAACTGTGAAAAACTCAAACACCCCTTCCCATCATTGATCAAAATTTGATGACCAAGTTCATAATGACTTCCCAGGAAGTGGTTGGTTGAATTCATGACAGTAAAAATGTTTATGAGTTGACCTGTTCCATGATAACAAAACTATGGATTTGAAGACATTCGACTACTAATAAACTAACTGACTCTAACAATCATCATAGAAGAAAACATTTACCAGGTGAGGATATAAAACATCCTCAAGTTTCTCATTAAAAGACTCATAGATAAAGAAAAGAAGAAAAAGGTTTTCATCAAGAATTCCAACTTGTGGGATTCAAGGACTAATGGTATGATGACACAACATGGAAGCATGTATGAAGGATAAAGTCCTTTCGAATGAAGCTACTACAAGAAGTTTGGATGCTGAAATAAAGATGAGGTATGTATGCTCACATAGATGATGGTAAAAAGTCATGTCATATGGTTGAAGATATTATGGGTCACTATTTCTATCTTGGGAAATTTGATCAAGAAAAGAAAGGGTCTCCTCCTCTGAATAATCGCAGAATAGCATAAGTCACACTAGATGAAATAAACATAATATATGCAACACAAGGAAGCTTACTACAATCAAGGAAATCTAATTGGAAGCTCCTGGGAATGAAGTGTGTGAGAAAAATAAAGGAAGAGATTGTGATAATATATTATAGAAGGCATTCAAAAAAACCTAAGAATATTTGACTAGAATATCTCCCGGAAGGATATGAAGACTCGGATAGAAGTCAGAAAAATATAGAGACCCTTGAAACTAAATATCTAGGAGATGTGTCAATTTGCATGCAGGATGTCAATACTTACAGGAAGATGTCATGGTGAAAGATCATCACAAAGGTAACTCTGATTTTAAGTGTTCATTGATTATTTTTGAACTAACATCTAGATGGGCTTATGTAAAATTGTTGAAGGGAAGATATGTGAATGACTTCCAGGTAGAACATGTAGAAGAATGTAATGACCTTCCGATAAATATGGCATGAAAGCATAATGACATGAAGTAAAGCCACATGGAAAATATGATAGATCACTTTTTGATGAGTTGAAGACATGATTGACTCATGAACAAAAGTGATGAATGATCTATGCCCTATATATATATAAAAGTTCCCAAAAGGTTGAATACTCCTTAAAAGAAATTCATGACATCAAAGAAATGAGTTCTTCATACAACTTATTGTTTCTATAGGTCCCTGGTCAAGAGGGAGCATGAGAAGAAGTTTCTTACTTGGAAGAGACTCAAAAATTCCAAAGCTGAAAACTTACGTACATTCCTCTGTGATAGGAATGAGTACATTCCTTTAATAGAATAAAACCTCCTGGAATAAGAAGGAGTGATAGACATGATTTTTGCTTCACTCGAGAAGATAGAATGGAGGATTGTGTGATCATTTGGCATCCAATGCTCTTGTGGGATGAGATAGGGAATCTCATGAAAGAGTAGTGATGGAGGACCAATATTATTTTGGGGACTGGGGAGTCCAAGAAAATAATAGTCCTTATGGAGCATATCCTGAGAGAACCTATGTGGGGTATGTTCCGAGAGAGACAATGATGAGTATGTCTATAAATCATTGGTCTCACCAGCATTGTGCTATGATCTTTTGGAGAGATAGAGTTGTTAGTCAAGGCCTTTCTATATAAATTCTGGTTGGTATGATGCTATACAACTAAGTTACAAATCCAAATTATTCTTATGATAGATTCTTTAGATTGAGAAAGTCCAAGGTACCATTATGAATACCTCCCTAATTAAGAGGGAGTGTTGAAAGGTGTAACTAGGTTCAATCTTCAGAATGACATGTAATTATGATTTTATGTAAAGAGATGTAAATAAGAAAAATGAAATTATTATATTGACTTGCTTCATGGGTTTCATGAGCAAGGGATTTTGTTTTTGAGTCAAGACTCCCATTGAGAGTCTTTAGTTTTTATTTACCATCTAGTCATAAAATATAAGGGTCATTTCCATGTAAATGAAGTCATGTTACACTTTGTAAAAGGTCATATTGTCTATGTAAGTATCCTCCACACAAATTGTCACCTAACGTCTTCAAGTTGGCCTAAAAACATTGAAGAAGCTGCCAGAACAAGTCGTCCTACATCCAGCTGTCAAGTCGGCCTAAAGACCCAGTGAAGAGGAGTAAAATAGAGGAGCTCAACCTCCATTCTAAGCATCAATTTCAAACTCAATCCAATGAAGAGAAGTGCAAAAGGAAGTGCTAAAAGGAGATAGTGAAAAAAGGTTTTCTCTAAAGCTAAAAGAAATCTCTTCTAGGGTAACGAAGAAATAATCTTCTTTGTTTGCCTTAGAAGAATCTTATAGGACAACGAAGTAGGATCTTTTGGGGTAGCTACTAAGACAATAGAATATTCTGGGGCAACGAAGAAGTATCTTCTAGGGTAATGAAGAAGTGATCTTCTAGGAGGCAGTGAATAAGACTCTTTTGGGATAGCGAAGGAAGAAATATTTTGGGACAAACAAGTAGAGACCGAGTTTCTCTAGAAGACCTAGAGACTGAGATTCTCTAGGGTAGTTGTGAAAGTGCAATATAAGAAATATAGACCAAGTTTCTCTAGAAGAAGTAGAGAAAGAGCAATAGAAGGAAGAATTAGGAAGACCAGGTTGGTGACAAGCTTCTTGAAGAGGATACTAGAGTCAAGGGTCAGTGTCATGGTCCTGGTACTTATTAATTGGAGATCTAGAGAAGAAGAATTTTGATCGAGTTTTCCTCTCAAGAGGTGAGAGGTTTTGGCCTTGGACGAAGAAGCCTATATACTGTGTCACTTGTCGTTATTTATTTTGATAATTATCTTATGAAAAGAAAACACTAATAAGTTAAAAAAGTGAAATATCATAGTTAAATAAGAACAAACATATCATAAGCAATAATCAAGCAGAGAAATTACTAACATTAAAAGCCCTAGATTTCTCATCATGGTATCAGAGCTAAGGTGTTGAAGACAAGAAGGGGAAGTCAAAGAAAGTTGGCACACAAGGATCAATATTCAAACAAGGAATAAAATCAAGTCAAAGGTTATCAACAAGTCCAAGATCTACATCATAGAAACCTTAGATCAAAGAAGGAAACAAGAAGAAAGATTGGAATCACTTCATATCATCAAAGGATCATAAATCAAGCTCTCTCTCATCAATCACTCAAGAATAAGGCCCTCTATCAACATCAAGAAGAAGGAGGAAACAAGAAAAAATATAACATGTAAGTCCATGACTATATCCGATAATATCAAAATGTCTTTTTGCAAGGAAACCAATAAACTGGTTGGGGTTGTAAGCTTCCTTGCATGGAAGAAAAGGACTGAACTCAATCTTATTAAGATTGAGGTCATGGTTCACATTAAGGGATTAATAACCCAACCTCTAAAGTAAGATACTCAAGCTCATGATAAATACATGAAGGGAGAAGTGAGAGCCCAAAGGATTCCTATAGAATCTATAAAAGACTCTCTAATCCCATATGTATCAAATCTAGAAACTGCAAAAGATATATATGACAAATTGGTAGAGTTGTTTTATGTAAGTACCGCATGAGAAGTAATCTAGAATATATAATTTTTTTTAGAAGAAATCACATCGAAGATTTTGGTCAACGCATTTCAAACCAACCATTAGGTTAAATAGGAAGACATGCCATCCTAACAGCTAGAAGAAAATGACTATATTTGACTAGGTAAGGAAAAGGGAAGTAAAGATACCAGTATTTCGAGATCAACTAAAGCAAGAACTCTAAAAACTAAAGATATCCAAGGAATATGGAATATCCTCATACTTTATGAGGATATTAGAAATTCGAGATCAACTACAAGAACTAGGAGAAGTTATGTCTGATATAGAGATGACCATAATGGTACTAAATGCAGTACCAGAAGAATGGGGTAACTTTACTTCAAGCTTATATGGGAAGAAAGAGACTACCCCATTTCAAGATTTATGGTCACTATGTAAGATTGAAGAAATCATACTAAAGGTAAAGATTGATGTCAGACCAAGCAAATAGAATCAAGCACATGCTACAATGACAAGAATTAAGGGAAGATTTGGAAATTTTGGTCCTTCAAAGAAAAGGAAGAACATGGATAAGATAAGATGCATAGAGTGTAATGAACTTGGACACTACAAAAGAGTTTGTCCTAATCATGGTAAGGACAAGAGGAATAGTGAAGGAGCACACATTACTGAAGAAGTGAAATAGCTCGAGTCCAAGAAGCCTAAGAACGAAGAAGTAAAAGATCTCTACTATGGTTGATATGATCTTCTTCTCAAGAAGGTACTTTTCACTTTTAAATTATGGTCTTGATGCAGTCTAAATTATATAGGATGCATCTCATTTAAAAAATAGCATAGAAACATTAAAAAGTAAGATCTCGTGACATGTAAAGAACGTTTGTCTAGTACAAATACTATTGATTAGGAAACTCTTAGGAAGCCTCATGAGTATTTATAAGAAGTAGAAGTCATCATCGACTGAGATCATCATAGAAGAAAAGTCCTGCCAAGTGAAGATATAAAAATCCTCAAGTTTCTGATTAAAAGATTCACCGATAAAGAAAGGAAGCAAAATGTTTTCATTAGGAATTCCAACTTGTGGGATTCAAGGAATAATGGTATGATGACACAATAGGGAAGCAGTTCTGAAGGACAAATTCCTTTCGAATGAAGCTACTATAAGAAGTCTAGATGACTAAAGGAAAGACGAGGTATCTATGCTCGCATAGATTATGGTAAAAAGTCATGTCATATGGTTGAAGATATTATCCATAACTATTTCCATCCTGGGAAATCTGATCAAGAAAAGAAAGGATCTTCTCATCCAAAGAATTGCATAATAGCATAAGTCACAATAGATGAAATCAACATAATATATGCAACATAAGGAAGCTGACTAAAATCAAGGAAATCTTATTGGAAGCTCTTGGGAATGAAGTGTATGAGAAAAAGAAAGGAAGAGATTGTGATAATAGATTATAGAAGGCATTCAAAATCCGAAGTCCAAGAAGATTTGACTATAATATCTCCCGGAAGGATATGAAGACTCTGATCGACATCGGAAAAAGGTAGAGACCCTGGAAAATAAATATATGGGAGATGTGTCAATTTGCATGGAGGATGCCGATACTTATAGGAATATGTCATGGTGAAATATCATCACAAAGGTAACTCTGATTTGAAGTGTTCATTGATTATTTTTGAACTAACAACTGGATGGGCTTATGTAAAACTATCAAAGGGAAGATCTATGAATGACTTCCAAGAAGACCATATAGAAGGATGTAATGACCTTTTGATAAATATGGCATGAAAGCAGAATGACATGAAGCAAAGCCAAATGTAAAATATGATAGATCACTTTCTGATGAGTTGAAGATATGATTGACTCATGAACAAAAATGATGAATGATATGTGCCCTATATATATATAGAAGTTCCCAAAAGGTTTGAGACTCCTCAAAATAAATTCATGACATTGAAGAAAGGATTTCTTCATAAAACTGATTGTTGCTATAGTTCCCTGGTTAAGAGGGAGCATGAGAAGAAGTTTCTTACTTGGAAGAAACTTGGAAATTCCTAAGCCAAAAGCTTAGGTACGTTCCTTTGTGATAGGAATGAGTGAATTCCTTCAATGGAATACAAACTCCTGGTATAAGGAGAGATAGACATGTTGTTCTGTGCTTCACCTGAGAAGACAAAATGGAGGATTGTGTAATCATTTGGCATCTGATGCCCTTGCGGTATGAGATAGGGAATCCCCTGAAAGAGTAGTCGTGGAGAACTGATATTCTTTTGGGGACTGGGGAGTCCAAGAAAATAATAGTCATTATGGAGCATATCTTGAGAGAATTTTGGGTGGGGTATGTTTTGAGAGAGACAATGATGAGTATGTCTATAAATCACTGGTCTCGCCAGCATTGTGCTTTGATATTATGGAGAGATAGATTTGTTAGTCAAGGGTAAATGCTAGTTGGTATTTTTATATACAAATGTGTTATAAATCTAAATTCTTCTTATGAGAGATTCTTCAGATTGAGAAAGTCCAAGGTACCATTATGAATACCTCCCTAGTTAAGAGGGTGTGTTGTGTTAGTGTCGGTCTTGAGCCCTCCATCGGTGATCAAAAGCTCTTTGCATGTGCATAGGTAGGTGTCTCATCAGTATCAGTTTTGCATCCCGTTAGGCATGCCATAAAACTGATGGAGGAGCTGGTCCTTGTTCCCTTCCTGGCTTTGCTGGATCAAATCATATCATTTAAATGAGCTTGTGTTACACTTGTTTTATTTTTGTCTTGAAATCCCAAGTCTTAGGTCTAGGGTTTTGGTCAAAAATCACTGCAAGGTCATGAGTCAAAGGTCTAATAGTCCCCAGCAAGCCGGAAGGAGGTATGTTAATATGTTCCATTGATATTTTTTCATCAGGTACAACTCATTTATACCTTGGATTAAAAAACCCTTTTTTTAAACCCAAGGTCATGTGAAATTTGCAAAAAATAAGGAAAATTTTCAAAATTCTTCAAAATGCCGGCAATAACCCTGGTCTCCTCGCCATAGTCCATCAGATGGTCAACCTGCAAAAAGAACGGAGTTAAAGCACTCAAAAGATCAAATTCAGGACAAAGTGAACTCAAAACAGTGTTAAAGTGAATGTCAAAA
>APFE030995994.1:0-15345 GCA_000404065.3 Pinus taeda | reverse complement strand
TCATGTCGTTTCTGTATCTGGTCCCTTGTATCAGACTTCCATGGCTCATTGTGTTATGCCATCCCCTCCTCCCTTGTGCTCCACTGGCCCTTCCTTACGTCCGCCATCCTCTCCCTCTGCCTCTCCCCGGTCTCCTCCTGAGTCTTCCCCTCCCCACCCATACTTTTTACGCTCCAGGTCTCATGCTAAAGATTTAACTACTCCCCAGGCAGGGCTGGGTATTTCTTTACCAGAGGTCGGTTCCCAGCCTACCAGAGGAAGGAAATCTCATCTTTCTAAGGCTATTAAGATTGCAGGGGCGGAGGTTGTTTCTGGCCAATAGTCCACCATTGTAGGGGTCCTTAAAGCAGGACAAGCCCCGCGAGGTGTTCCACCATGAAGTGTTTATCGTACAACTGCAGAGGACTGGCTAGCTCCTCCAAGAAACTAGCCATGAAGCGTCTCATCGAGACTGATCCTATCGACATCATTGTGCTCCAAGAAACTCTCTTTTCGGCTGATCATATCATCTGCTCTATGCATTCTATTACTCCTGGATGGATCTATATTGCCCTCGACGCTGTTGGGCGCTCTGGTGGTCTGGCCATTGGAGTTAACCTGCGCACATTAAGGTGGAGGCCTCTTGGGGGGGGCAGGCTACCTGGGGATGGATATTTTCACCGCCGATCTGGGAATGAACTTAAGGATTGTGAATGTTTACGCCCTTGTAATCAGAGAGAACAATTCTGGCAGAGGCTCCTCCATCTCAATCTTTTGAATGATGAGAATACTATTATTGGTGGGGATCTCAATTTTTATTTGGGATTTAGGGAATCTTGGGGATCGACGGCGCAAATAGATCAAATCTCAGATTATATGACAAGCCTATTAGAACAGACAAATTTTGTGGATGTCCCCATGCAAAAACTTCTTCCTACCTGGAGAAATAGGAGAGTGGGAGATGCTGCACTAGCCCGCAGACTGGACAGATTTATTATGAAGGACACACTTCTTCAGAGGCTGCATCATTATAAGAAATGGGTGGGCACGGGGGGCATTTCGGATCACTCACCTATCTATCTGGAAATTCAAGGTCCCTTCAAGAAGCCAAAAGCCCCATTCAAATTCAATCATACTTGGCTGAAGGACCCAGCATATGTCAAGATGATATCTGAATATTGGGTAAATCATCCCATTAATGGCACAGAATCATTTGCAAAAGGGTTCTGCAGGAATCTCGCCGAGATTAAGCACCTCTCGATTAAATGGGCAAAGGATAAGCAAGCCCGAGACACCTCTCATCTTATCATCATTGAATTAGAGTTGAGCGCTTTAACGGATGAACGGGGACTGGGATTTATCTCTGCAGTGGACAAGAGTCGTTTGATAGAATTGGAAAACCAAAAGGCCAGCATTCTAAAGAGCGTGAAGAATCTTTGCGATTGAGAAGTAGGGCTATTTGGATACAAGCAGGAGACGACAATTCAAAGTTCTTCCACAGCTATGCCAACAGCAGAAAGGTATCCAATACCATTTGGAAACTTCCTACTCCAGCAGGAGATATGGCAGACTCTTTTAACAAGATTGCTCGCCTGGGCATATCCCACTTCCGTGAGCTATACAGATGCCCGCCTGAAGCCAATCTACCAGATATCTTTCAAGTGGCGAGTCATTTTCCAAGATTTGCTGAGGAGGAGGATGTGGAGCTTCTTAGTGCTCCGGTTACTACCGGGGAGCTGGAAGGTATACTAAAATGGTTCAAAAAAGATAAGAGCCCTGGTCCAGACGGGTGGACCATAGAATTTTATTTAGCCTTTTATGACATTCTGGGGTAGGATCTTCTGAAGGTCGTGGAAGAGAGCAGAAATTCTAGATCTATCTACCACGCTATCAACACGGCCTTTTTAGCTCTCATTCCGAAATCGAACTCCCCTTCTTCCTTTGATGATTACAGGCCTATCTCGTTGCGCAACTGCCTTTACAAGATCATTTCGAAGACCATTGCCAGCCGGCTCAAACCAATCCTTTCCAGACATATCTCCCCCCAACAATTTTCCTTCCTCGAATCCAGACAGATTCATGAAGCCATTGGATTGGCTCAGGAAGTCATTCACTCCATCTGGTCTAAGCATCTCAAGAGTATCCTACTCAAGATTGACCTTTCCAAAGCTTTTGACCGAGCCAATTGGTTGTACATAAAAATGATTCTCATCCATCTGGGTTTTCCTCACTCTTACATCTCCTGGATTATGGCGTGCATTACTTCCCCATCATTCAACATTCTTATAAATGGCTCGACCTCCCCCTTTTTTCACTCTGAAAGGGGACTACGTCAAGGATGCCCTCTGTCCCCCCTGCTCTTTCTGCTCATCATGGAAGGTCTTAGCCGTCTCATTGACTCTGCAAAAAGGACAAGTGACATCTGGGTCCTCAGGATCTCAGAATTTTGCTCACTCACACACCTGCTCTTCGTGGATGATGTTCTTATTCTAATGGATGGCAGCATTTGCAATACTAGATCATTTTCAAAGATCCTTCTGCTCTTCTCTTCTGCCACAGGTATGCTCGCTAATCAATCCAAATCCACTATCACTTGCTCGCATACTTCTGTTCAAGAATATTTTTTTTCCCAGCAGGCTTTTCCCTACAACATTCACCCCTTGGATAGGGGCCTCCAATACTTGGGCTATTGGCTAAAACCCATCAGTCAAAGAATCGATGATTGGGTTTGGCTGGTAACAAAGTTGGAGATGCGACTAAATGTATGGAGTTTCAGATATCTATCAAGGGCCGACAGGCTAGTGCTCGTTAAATCGGTTTTAGAAGCCACTCTGGTCTTCTGGATGGCTCTTGCATGGATTCCGCGGAATATTCTAGGGCAGTTAAAACAACTCTGTAACAGATACCTCTGGAATGGTAACCAGGACAAAAGGTTATTCGCCTGGATCAGCTGGCAAAAGATTACCCTACCAAAGAAATGGGGAGGATGGGGGCTCAAGGACCTCCCCACCTTCGCTCAAGCACTTTCTGCCAAAATGGGTTAGACCCTTATGACAAGTCAGAATCTATGGGCTCATGTATCATACCATAAATATATATGGCCCCAGAGGTTATTGGATTGGATCAGATTACCATCCTGGCAATCGAAGGGATGCTCGTCGATTTGGAAGGCACTTATACATTCTCTCCCACTCATCCGTGACAACTTGGTCTGGAGAATAAATGATGGGAGTTTAGGTAGGATAGGGCTTGACCCGTGGATTGGCAGTGGTGGGAGACACATACTCAGCAGAGAACTTATCAGACTCCTAAATGCCCGAGAAATCAAGGTATTTGCTGACATTGCTGATCAATAGCGCACAGATATATTTTCACAGGCTTGGAAGACGGCCCAACACCTCGATCTTCCTCCACAATGGCATATGGAATGGGACAATTTCATCTCAGCATTAACTGAATCTCATATAAGGATTAAACAGGGGTCAGACGAATTAGTATGGTGTATGGCTGATAATGGTATCTACGCACCAAAGCAGGGTTACAACACTCTCATAATGCACAAAAAACCTGATTCGCTCTGCAACTAGTGGAAAGATTTATGGCAGTTAAAAGCTCCCCCTCGCACAAAGCTCTTCTTTTGGTGCGTTATAAAAGACATCGTTCCCACAGGTGAACATCTCTCCCATCGAGCGATATACGGGCCTTCTTGGTGTATCCTGTGAAAGGCGGCAGAAGAAACAACTGCGCACGTCTTTCTTCATTGCCCGGTTTCACAAGCTCTTTGGCATAACATCTCAGCTCCTATCGGCTTCACTGGAACTTGGAACAGGGTGGATATTTAAAGTTCCTGGGTTGATTGGAAACAAAGGCATCGAGGCTCAAAATTATTGAACCTCCCCTTAATTGTGGCTTGGCATTTATGGAAAGTTCGAAACCGACATATATTTGAGAATCTGATGGTGTGCTGGCCGCGTACTGAAGCCAGTATTATCTCCTCCTTGACAGAACTTCCTGATCCCACTCCCACCAGGATGAGGAGTATCCTGCCTCCTCCTACTATTGATTTCACTACCCCCTGGGCCTTCTTCGACGGGGCAGCAAACCAAATTGGTTGTGGGGAGGATTCGTGCTTCGTAGAAACGAAAATCATAGATTCAAAGTACATATGGGGCTTGGTGTGGGCTCAAACAACTTTGCGGAAATAATGGCTCTTCGCAATTTATTACACTTTTCCCTGGAACAGCGGTGTCAAAATCTTAATATATATGGGGATTCGAAGATTGTTGTAAATTGATTCAACCTTATTACAACTTGTCACATATATACTCTCAGCAATATAATGTATGAAATACAAACTTTCAAGGCAGCATTCAATCACATCTCTTGCCTTCACATATACAGGGAACATAACAACTGCGGTGATCAATTATCCAAGGAGGCTCTGGCACTTCCCAGAGGAGAATGGATAATATTGGAACAGCAAGGATCTGAGGAGTACCGTTTCTTCCATAGGCCATATATAGACCGGAGAGCCCAATAGGGACAACAGTCCCGAATATCAGAGAAATAAATGCATAAAATCTGGATTTTTTTTTGACTATCTACGAAAAACATACATATAGAGAAATTTGACCCTGTGTGGTCTTGTACAGGCGATCAAGCCAGACAGTAAAATAGGCTATCATCATTATATTTGGTATACAATGACAGATCACCCTGTGTGGTGGATCTTGGTATGAAAAGATTTAGCATATGCTACCGCATTTACAATATGTAATTTCCTTCTCTTAATGAAAATTACGGATTTTTCCAGTGGAAAAAAAAAACTATGCATATTTATTATAATTATAATTTGAATTTGAATTTAGTTTGAAAATTATTTTATGTATATTAAAAAATATTTTTTATTAAATATTAATGTATATTTATATGTTTTAATATAGTTATAAACCATACATATTTATTATAATTAAAATTTGAAATCTAATTAGAAAATTATTTTAATATATTAAAAATGTTTTTTATTAAAATATTATATTGTATATTTATATATTTTTAATATTTAAATTTAAATTGAACAATAATATATTAGAAAGGAAAAAACGATCCAAAATCGAGCGCTCTGCAGATGCGATCTGAATTGCCTCGGCTCTCCATTCTGAAAACCCCTGCTTCACGTAACTCTCAACCTTCAATCTGAGGCGTCCTCACTGAAGGTTCTCCAATGAATGCGCCCCCAGGAGGGGCGGGATCCTCCCCCCCTCCACACATCGGCTCATCCTCTGACAACTCAAGGAAAAAACATAAAGATCCTCTGCACAAACCAGCAAGCCTCCCAGAAACAGATCAAGGACCAGATCCGGCTACCAATGAAGAAGAAACTGCTGCTACATGCGATGACACGGGCAAAGACAGTGGCGGGAATAAAAAAGCTCCTAAGATACAACCAAAGGCGACTTCAGCCACATGCATACCAAAAAAGGCTGAAAGAATCAAAGTCGAACTACCCAGCCAACGGATCAATGGCGAAATTCAATTCATGAGGGACCATGCACTCATCGGCAAGTTCCTCGGATTCTGGCCTACTGAAAAGGCCTTGCATGGCTGGATTGCTTCAAAGTGGAAGCCTAAGGGACAAGTCACTTTGCAGCTTGGCCCCAAAGGCTTCTTCACAACAATCTTTAATTGTCTGGAGGACAAATCACGAATATTTGAAGGAGGTCCGTACTTCTTTAATTCTTCTGGACTGTACTTAAGAGAATGGAAAGAAAGCTGGGCTCCTTTCTGGATACAAATGTATTCCCTCCCTGCAAAATATTGGAAGGAGGAAACTCTAAGGGACATAGCCAACAGCGTGGGGACCTTCATCAAAGCTTCTGAGGAAACTAAAACTCGCAGATACACTTCTTACGCCCGGATCTGTGTCCAAATGCACCTTACCAAAGATCTAGCAGACTCGGTAAGTCTTTTCCACGACGACTTTGAGTGGATTCAAACTTTAGATTATGAGCACATTCCTTTTCGTTGCAGAAAGTGCCATGAGCATGGCCATCTCTTCAGGGATTGTCCCCTCAATCCTCAACCCAAACCTCCTGTCAATGATCTTAGCACAGACTCAGAAGGCTTCATCAAAATCCCTAATCGCCGCTGTCATGCAAAGAAATCTACCCCAGCTCCTGATAGCTCCAAAAAGCTGAACTCCCATAACAGATTTACAATTCTCACCCCTCGTGATCCTTATGAGAATCCTCCAGCTTCATCCTTGGATAACCCTGATCTTTCTTCTCCCTCCCAGATCCTCAAGCTTCCTCAGCCATCAGCTGACTCAGATCCTTCAAGCCTTCCCATCTCCCCTGCTCACAAGAAATCAGAACCAGAGAATGCAGTGCAATCTTCCTCAATGGATCTGGAAGTGGCTCTAATCCTCAGCACTCAGGACAATACTCTCATGAAAGATCAAAACATGCCCTCAAAAATGGATGAAGATATAGAGAATATCAGCTTAGAAGGTTTAGACATATTCAAGCTAGAGACAACCTGCAAACAGAAAGAGTACAATACAATCCCTCCATGGGAAATCGAAAGGCTGGAAGGAGTTCTCAGCAAAGCGCAACACAACAAATGCTTAGGAATACAAGAAGGAAGCCCATGGGATGGAAAGAAAATCCTAAAAGAAACAAAAAAAGAGGGTAGAAAACGGACCTGCAGAGGACCATCATCCTAGGAGAATTGCTCATGGAATCTAGGAGATTTCCTAAGCTGACAAAGTTCTACAAATCTCAACCCCACAATTCCTCATGAAGCTTCTTTCCTGGAATGTAAGAGGGTTGAACAGTGCCTCCAAACATAGAATGTTAAAAAATGTGATACAACAAGAAAAGCCCACCATAGTTTTTCTTCAAGAAACAAAAAGCAACAGTACCATCTTAGAAAAGATTCTGAGAAAGATTTGGGTAGGCTGCAACTCAGTCACTGTGGATGCCTCGGGCGCATCGAGGGGACTAGCGATCATTTGGAACCCACAACTTCTCACTCTTCAAGACTTCCACGCATCTCATTTCTTTATCCAAGCTACCTTCCATCTCACAGGAACAGACATTCACAGTCATCTTTCAAATGTCTACTTTCCGCAACAATTAAATCAGAAACTGGCGCTTCTGGACACTCTCACGGTTCTGAATTCAAACAGACAATTTCCGCTTTGGATTGGAGGGGGCGATTTCAACTTCATCAGAGCCCTGGAAGAAAAAAGTGGCGACAGAGCAAAATTAGAAGGGGACAGTATAGGTTTTTGTAATTACATTCAAAATAACCATCTTATGGACATTCACACTTCAAATGGAGTCTACACTTGGTCCAACAAATGCAGCGGATCTCAGCGCATCGCCTCAAGACTAGATCACTTTCTGATTTCGGACAATGCCATACACCTTGGAGGGGATTTTCACGCCTCTATTGTGCCTCAAGGAGGATCCGATCACTGGCCCATTATGCTACAATGGGCACGACCATGCACAAAAAGTAACAGACCCTTTCGATTTGAGGCATTTTGGTTCACCAACCCCAATTTCAAAACAGTGGTTAAGGAGGCTTGGAAAGCCTTCATACCCTCTGAAGGAACCAAAATGTTCCAATTTCAACAGAAATTGAAAAGTCTCAAACAGGTTCTCAAAAATTGGAATCATACCCAATTCGGCAATATATTTGAGCAGCGAAAAAAATTGGAGCAACAAATGTGCACTTTACAACAGAAGATTATTATGGAGGGGCGAACAGAAGACAGAGCGCACCAGGAGCAGATCCTTTGGACTGAAATCTAGACACGCAGACATCAAGAAGAAACTCTGTGGCGGCAGAAGTCTCGCATTCGTTGGCTAAAGGAGGGGGAGAAAAACATCAAGTTTTTCCACAGATCCACAATCCAAAGAAGGATACATAATAATATAGCATTCATCAACAATAGGCAAGGGGAAAAATTAGAAAAGCATGAAGAAATGGAAAAGGAATTCTAGGAACACTTTCAGGAAATCCTTAAGGAACCACCAGAAAGCAGAGATCAGGCTATTAAAAAAATTACACAACTCATCCCTAAAATAATTACGGAGGACCACAACAAACAACTGCTTCAATCCATCTCAATGAAAGAAGTGGAAGAAGCCATGGCTCAAATCAAAGATGGTAAAGCACCCGGTCCTGACGGGTTCACAGCTAATTTTTTTCATGAATTTTGGGAGCTGGTTAGCACAGAGGTTTGGGAATTAGTGGAGGAATCACGAACAATGCATTGGATTCTCCCTTCGCTTAACTCCACCTTCTTAGCGCTAATTCCCAAAGGGGCTGAGTCAAACACGCCCGACAAATACAGGCCTATTGCACTATGTAACATCATCTACAAACTTATTTCCAAAGTCTTGGCCAATAGGCTCAAACCCATTCTCCCTCTCCTCATCTCGCAGGAGCATATAGGTTATGTAGAGGGGAGACAAATAATGGACGGCATAATTCTCTCAAACGAAGTGATTCATTCACTGAAGCTTCTAAAAAAGCCAGGTATGATTCTGAAGCTTGATCTTTCAAAAGCATTTGATAAACTCAGCTGGTCTTATATACAACAGATGTTACTGGCGTTTGGCTTTAATGCAACTTGGGCTAGATGGATCATGAACCTCATCTCTTCACCCAGATTCTCTATCCTGCTCAATGGTTCTCCCTCCAAGTCCTTCCGCCCCTCTCGTGGAATCTGTCAACGGGACCCCCTCTCCCCTTTTATTTTTGTTCTAATGGCTGAAGGCCTCAACCGTCTGCTCCACTCAGCTATCTCCTCTCAAACCCTGAAAGGCATTTCTCTACATGGTCTTCACCCTTTGTCTCACCAACAGTTTGTTGATGACACCATGCTCTTCGGACACCCTTCATCTCAAGAAGCCTCTGCCTTCAAAGATCTGCTTTCTCTCTTTTCTGAAGCCTCTGGCACCTCTATCAATGCCACTAAATCCCACTTATTCTTCTTTCATACTCCAGCCTTTACTCAAAGAAACATAGCAAGAATTTTGGGATACTCCATTGCAACGCTCCCTTCGAAATACCTAGGAACTCCTCTCCTGGACTCAGCCATTAAAAATGCCTCTTGGAGAACCCTCATAGACAAGCTGGAATCTAGGCTCTCCTCATGGACTTTTCGCTCGCTCAATATGGCCAGCAGACTTATCCTCATAAAAACCGTTCTCCAGGTTATGCCCCTATATCTCTTTTCTGTTTTAGCTGCCCTAAATGGGTTCTTAAAAGCATCCGTAATCTGCAGAGAAACTTTTTGTGGGGATCCTCTGGTCTCAATAGGAAATGGGCACTGGTAAATTGGAATGAAGTCTGTCAACCAAAAGCAATCGGCCGGTTAGGATTGCGAGATCCCCTCCAAAGTAACAACACTATGGGAGCCCGAGTATGGTGGAACTGGCTCTCCAAACCACACACTCCTTGGGCTCGTCTTTGGCAAGCAAAATATGTGCCCGGATGCCAATGGAAAGATCTTATCAGAATCTGCCCTACAACTCCCGGATCCCTGATCTGGAATGCTCCCAATCTCCACAGTGCCTTCATACAGGAACACAGCTTCTGGGAAGTGCACTCGGGTACCTCAGCTAGATTTTGGGAGGATTCATGGCAGCAACTCCCAAAATTAGCGTCTCTCTTTTACAAGCCAAGGTGGCAGGCTCATATGCATCATGCTGATATTATCAACGTTCATCAATTCTGGCAACAACAAACATCTGACAATTTTCATTGCTGGAAATCAGCAAGCACTTGGCAGGCCAACTGGCAAGGAGAATCCTACACAGAGATAGAGCAGGAGCTGAATCAAAGGAAAATCAAGCAATCTGATCAACAGGGCAAGCTTCGTTGGGGTCACACGCCTAAAGGTATGTTTACCACGAAGGAAGCACATCATCTACGCTACACTCCCACGCAGGCAAACAAAGACAAACTCTGGGATCAAGTATGGCAACCAGGTATATGGTCCAAGGTCTCCACTTTCTTATGGCTGCTAGGCAAACAACGAATTCTAACATGGGACAAGTTGCAAAAACGAAGCTTCATAGGACCTTCAAGATGTCCTAATTGCAACCTCAACACATAAACAACTGTGCATCTAATGGATACATGTCCTCTTGCTACTCAATTATGGGAGAAAATTGATAACTGTAACAGAAGATCTGGCAGAAGACAAGGAGATATTGCATAAACCATCAGAAACTGGCCAAGGAATCCCTTTCAAAGCTCTCTGTTAAACTCGTTATGGAACCTCATCCCAGGTTTCTCTTACTGGATATTAGTGAAAGAGAGAAACAATAGAGTCTTCAACAACTCCAGCAAGCCCATCGATACTCTATGGCTTCTCCTCCAGCACAATCTCCGAGAGACTCTGGCATTAAGACAATGGCTACCTACGGACCTGCCAGAACTCCCTCAAGAACGACTCATCTTAAATGCCTGGAACATGGACTTTTCCTCTCCGGTCCAAATCAACCCCTGTTCCCCATCCAACTCTGCCTCTCCTCTAATCTAGTCTCCCCCTGCTCCCAATTCGTTCAAATTAAACTTTGATGGCGCGGCAAAGGGAAACCTAGGACCTGCTGGTTATGGAGGAGTCTTCAGAGATGAAATGGGCGCAATCAGACACATTTATCACGGCAATATCGGCATCGACACCAACAATGCAGTGGAGCTGGAAGGAATCTAAAAAGGAATCTGCATAGCAGAGCAAGAAAACATGTATCCTCTTGAGGTTGAAGGAGACTCTTTCATAATAATAGCAGCGATCATCAGAATCCAGGTAGGCTCCCCAACTTCTAAAACAGCCACAAGTTGGAGACTACTTAGGAGACTGGAGCAATTGGAGGAAATGCTGCGGATACCCCAAAGCATCACTTTCAGGCACATAAGGCACACAGCCAACAAAGTGGCAGACAGAATGGCCAACCAAGGGTCAATCAACAGATTAACAACTTCTCAGGCCCTCTCAGTGATACAAATGATGAACAACTACAGAAGGAATGCATCGCTCTGGCGCAACAAGACTATTCAATCCAGGCAGAGAGGGGCTGATCGGAATGCTAGCAAGATAAGGTTGGAGATGTCAGGAAAAGGATCACTCGCAGGTGCCATTGGTCACTGCCAATGTCCAGCTCCTCTCACTAAGGCTCGAAACTGGCCACGCAAGTCAATGAAGGCGGTCGTCCTATGTTCAAACAGGCCCACTTCTGAGCTGGAGAATGCCCATAGCTGGCAGCGCATTTTTGGTCAGGAAGACAGCCTGATACACTCCCTTCCATCAAATGGTCAGTGTAAGCGTCAGGCGCACTCATGGTTCAGCCGAGACACGCGCAACTGGAGATTGGTTTCCAATCGATCCCAAAACATGCTAATCTAATGCAAATTTGTCATATGAGTATGTCAGAATGCCACGATATTGACTAGAAATGTCAAGGCTGCGGCCCTGCTGTAAAATACTTTGTTTTTAATATAGAAATAGTCTAATTAAGAAAAAAAATATTTA
The DNA here is from genome assembly GCA_000404065.3 of Pinus taeda. Lineage (NCBI taxonomy): Eukaryota > Viridiplantae > Streptophyta > Pinopsida > Pinales > Pinaceae > Pinus > Pinus taeda. The sequence goes on along the minus strand of APFE030995994.1, from coordinate 3,812 downwards.
AATTTAAATTTAATATAATTTAATCTTTATATAAAATATTTACTTTATAAAAAAATATTCAATTTTTAATGATCCAAAAAACTTTTTAAATAATATAACAATATTCATTATTTAATAGTTACATGTGTTTATGCATATATATAATGAATAAAATAAAATATTTTGTAGTTATATTTTTTTAATGTTTATAAAGATTAATTTATGTACATGTAAGATCTGTTTTCATTGGGTTTGCTTTTTTTTAAACCTTGATACAGATTTTAGATTGGCTTAGTAAGTGACGACATTGTTGGTTTTGGATTGGCCCTTTTCAAGCTGTAATTTGATTTTGGTCATTTGATTTGATTTTGGATCGACCCTTTTAAAACTGTTAAATATCATGGGTCGTTCTTAACACAATTGTTAATGCTTGTTGTGCTCAATTCAATCACTACCCGCTGTTGTGTTGCTGAAAATTGAAGCGCTTCAATTCTCTGAAACCCATGCCTGCTGTTGCGCTTCAATTAAGAGACAATTCTCTGATACCCATGACCGCTACTGCACTTCAATTTAATTCAAATTCTCTGATACCCATGGAAATTGGTTTGCACAGCCCAAAAACAGAGGTCTATACGGTGCTTATTAAACAGGGCCATGGAACTTGGCTTGCACTGCCAAAACAAGCAGGTCTGATAATGTATGTATAAAATGTGTAACTTATCTCTTAGAATTTGGGAGGATTAAATAATTGAATCGTATATTATATTGTCTCGTGCAGGACTTATGTTGGGAGCTAAGCAATTATAACATTTATCAACTATGCAGAGAACGCATAGATTTCAGAAAGAATCTCAACTGAATACATTTCTTTTTTCACATGACGCGATGCAGAGAATTGCATGAACTGTACTTGTACTACTGTGCTAAAATTATTTTATACGGCATGGTGGACAAGACAATATAAAAATAGTGGTGAGATTCGTCCAATCTTTTGATTCTAAAATCTCTTTCTGTAGATGTTGGATTTCAAATTATGCACTGTTTTGTTTTGTAGCTGTTCAGTTTTTTCTCTCACAAAGGAATTGGGTTTTGATTTTAATGATTCGTCAGAACAGGTTGATTCAATAGCCTTTCCTTTCAATATGTTTGATAAAGGACGCACATTCAAACAATGCACTTATTTTGACGAGATCAGATCCACAGGGGCCGAGTGTGATGAAGGGTTTTTTGGTTTGTTTTTCCAGGATTGAGTAGGAGGGTTTTAATTATTGCGCTCTGTTCTTCCGCTGAGAATGAATGAGAAGGTAATCGAATTTATGGTGGAGATGAAGATCCTTCTCTCTTTTCAAGTGAAATGATGAGCTGGCTGAGTGTTATGAAGGGATGACCTAGAAGGACAGTTTCTCCCGTATATGGAGAAGATGAGCAGTGTGGAGTGGAGGGGGTGGAGCTCGTGCCCGTATTCCCATCCCAAATTTATATATACATATATATATGCCCTACGCCCTACCTGTACTCTAGTGGGACCGACCCCGACCTTGTGCGTGGAACAAATTCTGTACAAAAGGCTCAAAGGAAAAGGCATGTCAGCGAGCGAGCGAGCAACAACTTCATCTAATTTTATGGGAATCACAAATCAAAATGTCTAACCTGACCACTGTGTGTTGTCTATATCCTTCCCAGCCGAAGTCCACTCGATCTAGTCATCTATGATGCAAATATGGGTATATTTTCTTATTTTTCATCATGTTATACATTAAAAATGGGATAACCCCACCCCAGTGAACTTTATCAGTTTGATTTGATTGTTGTAGGTTTATTTTCAGCTTCTCCACAGGAATGTATGTAGGGAGCAGCCAACTGATTGATGGGATTTAGGATGCTGCTCCTTCCCTGATTGATGGGCTTTAGGATACGCAAGTGTGAATTTTTTGTTTTGTTTTTGTTTTTCGTTTCAAAGTTTTTGTTAGATAAATCATAAATAAATATTAAATTTAGAAATAGAAATGAAAAAGAAAAAGGATAGTTTTGTGAGGTAAGAATAGATTATGTATTTTTTTTTATTGTCATTGACTTTTAAGAGATATTATTTTTGCAGAGAATGACTGGAATATATATGTATGGACAAAGCATTTACATGTCCCCCATGTTCATGACAGAAATTAGCATTTATTTATTCATTATGTATTTACTCTTGAAAATCTCATAATAAAAAAATTATTTTTTGTTTGAAGAGGCTAAAAAGCCCCTTCTCAATGCCCTTGAAAACGAACTATGGTTGTTCTTAAAGGCTTGTGCATCCTCTCTCCTTGTCCACTTCTTAGTTTTTAGTATGTAATTTTTAAATGCATTAAAACAACTCTTGTTTTTGTATTCATGTTATTTTATGATTGATGGCATTTTTGTACTATGTGATTGTGTATGGTAATGTTTGATGTTTGAGTTTTATTTAATGTTTGTGTTTACAATGAATATGTATGCCATCAATCACAAACATAGTTCAATATAAATAAAACATTTTTTATTTAAATATTTTACATATATAATTAAAAAATGTATAATATCTTTCTTAAGGGAAATTGGAAATTGTTTTATGTATATTATTTTATTTTTCCTTTTTAATCTAATTACAATATTATGTATCATTATAATAATTAAATTTAATTTTAAGGGGTGGTCGGTGTGACACAGGAAAGTTCCCTCTGCGGACAGAGGGAACCCCTCTAGCCCTAGAGTGGGTCTAGTCACCGCAAAGACAATACCAAAGAAAATTTCCTTAGAAAGATTGTGTTATGAAGGCCTACCTTCAGATCGATGTTCGATGAAGTCCTCGTCGTGTCATTCTAGCTCTTGTTCTTCTAATCACTTGTACCTGACAACAACATGTAGAGAAACACCACGAATGTAATAGGAAACAACTAAACAATCTACTTGAAGAGTCAAGGAACCTCAAGCTATCGACATACAATTTCAACATGCGATATAGGAAACAAGCTATTGATTTGTATTAATATAAATCAAAGTAAAACTTACAACCGAACCTTCATGTCGTAAGTCTCCTCGAAGGTTTCCATCGGTATGTCTCCATAAGCATTTACTTGTGAACCATCTCCCAAGGGAACAAATGACTCTCTCTTCAGTTCGAAAGGTTGATGCTAGAAAGTTCTCAAATCAACTCTCCTCAAACAATATCAAGCCAAAATACATATGAGGCTACTTCCACACTCCAATAACACTCTCTACCTATACTCCACTCTTAGAAACCTGAAACTATCAACTTACATCTAGCTATTATCCAGTTACATCCAAGCTACCTCCAAGCTTGCTCCAAGCTAAGTGATCTCATTCATGGAGGAGACATGTATAGGAGGGAAAGGTTAAATAAGAGATGGGAGGAAGAGCTTATCTCTTAGGGAGGTTGCACAAAAGGTGGAACAACTATCCCAGAGGAGAGAGGCGAGCTCAACTGACCCAACAACTAGCCCTAGGACCGCCCATGAAGCAATTTCGTCTTGAAGTTTCGACGAGTTGTTTATAAAACTTGCCAAATATGGGTCGGCGCGGGTGCAACATAGGGACAGAAAAAAGACTCCGCTAGGGCTAATGTTAACTCGACCATCTTTGTGGGAGGGATAACTTCTGACCCTTGACGACCTAGAAACTTAGGCAGAAAGGGGTCTGCTTCAGGGATAATGAACTGAGACAGTCTTCCTAAGATTAAAAGGAAGGTTTTGGTTGAGGAATCTCTTTTGTGAGTTATTTGAGCATGTTTTGGATACCACTGTCATTTATTGCAATAACCAAAAGTGGGATTCACCTTTCATAGAACCCCA
>APFE030995993.1:15507-73968 GCA_000404065.3 Pinus taeda | reverse complement strand
GACAAATGGCAGGGAAAAAATGAGAGGTGGAAGATCATGGAATCTTCCATAAGCTTCCCCTCTGACACTTGCCTCTCTGTTTTCGACTAGGGATGAGTAAGAGATCGTCATTCTCCAAGTGGAAGCAGGAACTATCAGAGAGAGGACACTAATCAAGATCCCAGAAGATGACTCACCTCCCTATAATCATCTATATATGGATCCCTCATCACAGGGATCCAGAGGCTGGAATTTTGTATCTTATAGAGAAGTGTTGTTGGTTTTTTGGTGTACATTCATAGTGTTGGGTGATCTAAGCTTTACTTGAAGTGAAGAAGGGCTTTCTAACTAGAGGATGATGCTAGGTCGGAACATATGGTTGTAATCCTCTTGCTACTTTTCATCTTAATAAAGTTATTCAAGTTTTCCTCCATATTCTTGTGTACTTATTTATATATGCATTTGTATGGTTAACACACATTTGGTCCTGTGTTGTTTAGAATATAGATCTTCGTTCTTCGATAGTAGTATGTTGCTGTGATTCCACAGGTTCTCTTTGAAGCTGGGCAGACGAAGAAGAAGCGACAAAGCTCTATCGGGAAGGAGAAGAAATCAAGCGCAAGACTAAGGTTAGTCTCCTTGGTTCTCCTCTTATCTATTTTCATAAAGGAAAGTGAAAATAGACTTTACTTGTTTGTTTCTAAGATAGCTACCAGTCTTAGTGGGAATAGCAGCATCCGAATGGACACTATTCTCAGTAATAGAAGGCGTGCAGTCACTCAAGCCGTTTTTCATTTTTGTAATGTTGCACCTGTCACTAATGGTTGGCTTTCCATTTCCAGTTTGTAATGATTTGAAAATCTCCCCAACTCTAGGTCGTTCCATTTCCCAATGGCATAATCTATTTATTGTGTGTAAAAGAATTTGCAAAGGGTTGGTTGTAATTTCTGGGAGACTGTGGGAGAGAAACTCAGTTCTTCATTGTATATTTTGACAAAGAATTAATGAAAGGAAGCGGCTCTGGTTCATGAGATTCATGTGGTGTGAGTGTAGCAAATTTGTTCTCTTTATGTTTCATATGTATTTCGTTATGTTTCAAAGTTCATTCATATTCATTTCCAGTGAAATTTTCTGAGTAAGATAAGGTAGAATTCATGTTTATTGCTCTGCCTATGAGAAAGTTTCACGTTATGTGTTCTTCTTCTGTTGAAAAGGATTCATGTGTTTATGCCCTTTTCACCCTCCTAAACAATCTTTCCATTTCGTATTATTTCAGATTTAATTGCTAGACTTTCCGCCTGTCTTGCCTCATGAAGTAATATGTGCCTTTGTGTTAAATTCTCTGCTCATACTGTTCATTGGTCCCATTTATCCTAGAAACTCAGTCATTTATAAAAATTTGCTTCTTGTTTCCATATTTATTTACCTAGCCTAAAATCAATATTCACTGTAAGTCACCTCAGATCATATTGTGTATTTATTCACTAAGCGTGACACAGAGAGAGCCCTCTCCTATTCTGGTAGGGCTAGCTACCAAACTGAGCGTGGTTTGTGGTTACCCTGAATTTTGCCTTCCTTCATCCTAATGTAGATTTAGTTGCTAACAGGAACAACAAAACCCATAGTTCCACCATGAGGCACAAACTAATAAACTTGGAAATAGAAAAGGATCTTAAGTTTGTTAATCTTGGTACATGAACAATGTAAACTTTGAAACGGGAACTATAAACTCAAAACGAAAACTCTGGCCAAAAAACCCCGTAAAAACATCAAAAACAGTGCTAAAAACAAAAAGTGTTGGTGCTGGAATAACACTTTTTTTTTTCTAAAGTAAATTTTCAACATGTTTTAAAAATGGCGGTGAAAACCAATTTTTTGTGCAAAAATTGTCCAAAAAAACACCCTCAAAACGAAGTGTTGATGTTCGAAAAACAATTTTTTTTTCAATGGTAAATGTTGTGCAAAAAACACCTTCAAAACTAAAAGTGTTGACGCTAGGATAACAAAAAAATTTCAAAGGTAAAATTTCAACATTTTGAAATAATGGCGTAAAATATTTTATCATGACCTTGAAAAACATTAAAATTTCAAAAAAATAATGAGAACATAAAATAAAATTAAAATTAAAACAATGAAACAACAACAAACAGAAAACAAAAAAAGTTTAAAAAAATAGCAAAACATAAATTAAAATATAGCCTAAAAAAAAAAAATTATAAAAATTAAAAAAAAAAACATTAACTTATAAGATAAGAATTAAAAACAAAAAAAAAATTACAAATTATAAACAATAAATAGTAAAAAAAACATATTAAAAATTAAATATTTATATTAATAATAGTATATATATATTAAGATAATATAACCAGAAAAAAATTTTGGAAAAAAAAAAACAAAATTATAGATATAGAATATAGAATATAAGAATAGATAGGTAACTAAATAGAAAAATTAAAAACATTTAAAAAAAAAAAAAAACTATAAAAACCAATACAATTTTAAAAAAAATTAGAGAATTTAATTAAAAAACATTAAAATAGCAAAATTAAATAGTAAAAAACATTTAAAATTAAAGAATTAAAAAACAAAAATAAACTGAAATTAGGAGAAAGAAACTAAAAAAAAATGAAAATTTTAAAAAGATATGCCTTTTTAAATTAAAAGCAAAAAAGAAAATTAAAAAACATTTAAAACGTATAAAAAACTTTGCTTTTTATAAGAAGAGCTTCGGCGTAAATCACATAAGAAAGACCTTTGTCGACGCGTTTCGAACCAACTAGTGTGGTTCATCGTCAGGATGAGTTGAAGAAACAGACCTGGCCTAGCAGGTTAAATAGACTGAGCAGAGACTCCAACGGCTATATAACGGCTATTTTTGACACTAGACTCAGCGCAACCATTTAATATTATTATTATTCTTATAATATTAAAATTGATAATACAATATTCCATTTCTCGAAATTAGTAAAATTAGGTACTATGAATAGAATCTTATGCAATTTATTTAATTAAATAACATTAATAAACTAATATTAATGGTTATTGTGAATTAATTATTAGTTTGAATGATTTCTTTTGAGGAACTTATATTATTATTGTTATATTAAAATTAATAATGGAATATCTATTTCTAGAAATTAGTAAAAAAAAAATTAGTTATAATGAATAGTAATTTATTGAAATTAGTTATAATGAATAGGAATTTATTTGGTTAAATAACTTTCTGTTAATAATAAATTATTACTAATGGTGCTTATAAATTTATTATTATATTGAGTGATTTCCTTAAAAGACATAATTATATATTCCTATTCGAAAATAATAATGGAGTAATTTCAAAAATAATAAGTATTTCCTTTATTAAATTAAAAACTAAATATATACAGGAATTATATATTAAAGGAATGTTAATTTACTACTTACTATTGATGTAATATTAAATCATTTTTCTGTTTATAAAAGTTATTAAGCTTATTAACAAAAACAGGCTGCAAAGTTCCAGGTCTTGGCTCAGAGGTCTAAGAGCGATGACTCTGCAGATAGGGGTTCCCGAAGCTGTATTTCTGTGTCTCAAAAATCAGCCCTTCGGTCTTGGGTTTCGTCCTTCAGTTCAGATTTCGATGGGGAGCGCGTTGATATCCCTTCGTCCAGGCAATCAGAGTGTAGTCTCAGGCCAGCCTCATCATCGAAGGGCCTCGCCGACCTCTCGGGTAGCTCTAGCTGGGAGCGTTCCCCTGTTCCCTCGGTGAATTCGGTATCCTCCAGGTATAATCTTACCGATCATCCTCTTCAGCTATCTAAGACGACCAGCGAGCGTTATCCAAAGTTTTTGAGGGCTCCGAAAGCTCCGTTGCAGCTCTCAGATAGCGAAGTGATTACTGCGCCTCCATCCCACGTCATATCTCCAGGTCCGAGCAATGAGAACGGTTCCCTGATGCATAGCCCCTCTGCAGATAGAGATCGGCCCCTTCATATCAGTTTGAGCGATACGGATGGTTCGCTGCTACGTAGCCCTTCTGTAGGTAGAGATAGAGCCCAAAAGAGCATGTTATCTGCGTCGTCCTCGCCAGTTGATGGTAGCGTAGCAATTAATGCTAGGCATTCAGACTCTGAGACCGACGAGCGGAATCAACCTCCTTGTAGCGGAAGTCATGCAGTCGGGTCCAAGATCGATAGCGTAAATGGTCAATGTAGCGGTGATTGGAGCAGCGACAACCTGTCCAAAGGCGAAGTTAATAGGATGAGGGTAAGTACGCGTTGCCATCTCGGTTTCCTTGGTAGCATCTGCGGAAGGGTTAATAGCCCTATTGACGTTGATAATAAGAGTCGGGATATAGGAATCATCTCTTTAAATAATAATTTAGGTTTAAATGAAAACAATAATATTAATGAATACATGTTGAGTAGCAGCAATATAGATTTAAATAATTATAACATAAAAGATATTTATAAGATGAGTTTATATAATAATAGTAATAAAGATATTACTAATATGATTAATTCTGATAAGAACATTAATGGGAATAAGAATATTGGAGATAATACATGCAAGCCATTTAATAACAAATGCAACATAGACATTAGCGTAGGTTCCAATGCGTTGAGCAATATGAATTATGAAGGTATTTATAATAATGGTAATTTATACAATGCTGTGAATAATAATAATAAGGTATATGCTAAGAGAAATAATAATCTAAGTAATGGCAATAGTAATTCTAATTGTTTTATCAATGTTGATAATGTAGGTGATTATAATAATAATATTGGGGGTCATGATAGCAATATTGCTCCTGACACTAGTATTGAGCATGAGAACCTCTGCAGAAAGGTCTCTCCTCCCTCGTCCTCTCTGAATAAGAAGGTTGTCAACCTTTCAAGCTTTTCCTTCTCACCATCCGTTTTTAGTGTCTTAGGTAAGGGCTTAAACTTTGCCCTTGCCCCTCGTAAAATCCCTGTAGATGATATTATCTGTGACGTGGAACTCGGAATCAAGGATCTGCCTGATAATATTAAGGACACCATCAGGCAAGATTGTGCTGTGGTCCTAAGGAAGGCCAAACCCCCTCAGAAGAACCTCAGTATGGAGGAGGTCCATGCCCTTAAGTCCTTAAATCAGAATGAGGATATTGTGGTCCTTAAGGCGGATAAAGGAGGGGCTACGGTCATCCTCAACAAAGATGATTACCGTAGGAAGATGTTGGATCATCTTCACAACAGTGGCAGTTATAAAAAACTTGCCAAAAACCCTCTAAAGAAAATCTCGAGGACAGTGGCTCACGCCATCAAGTCTAGTAACTCGGTGGGTGCCCTGTCCCGTAAGCTCATTGAGAGCAATCCCATCGCTCCTAGAATCTATGGGGTGCCTAAAATCCATAAGGAAGGGGTCCCTCTAAGGCCTATCGTCAACACCATCGGAGGTCCGACCTACCTTCTGGCCAAGTTTCTGGCTCTCAAGCTTAAGCCCCTGGTTGGCCACACTGAGTCCTTCATGAAGGACTCTGCATCCTTCATCAAGGATCTCAAGGATATCAAGCTTGACCCCGAAGACATTCTAGTCAGCTTTGATGTGGTCTCCTTGTACACTTGCATTCCTATAAAAGAGGCCATGGAAGTGATCAATTGCTTAACTGATCCAGATACCGCTCATCTGGTTGAAGTTTGTCTCACTTCCACGTTCTTCTGTTTCGAGGGAGAGTTCTACGAGAAGACCTGTGGTGTTGCCATGGGTTCCCCCCTCTCCCCAATCGTGGCGAATCTCTTCATGGAAGATTTTGAGGCCAAGGCTCTTGCCTCGGCTCGTCTCCCTCCTAAGCTGTGGAAGAGGTATGTTGATGACACTAATGTCATCTAGCCCCATGGCCATGAGGAGCTCGATCATTTCCTTGATCACCTCAACAGCCAGTCCTCGGCTATTAAGTTTACCATGGAAAAAGAGGTCAATGGCAGCCTCCCTTTCCTAGATATTCTTATTTCTAGAAAGAAGGATGGCTCTCTCTCCCACGTGGTGTTCCGTAAGAAAACGCACACAGAGGAGTATCTTCATGCCGATTCCCATCATTTCCCGGCCCAGAAGATGGGAGTTCTTAATACTCTGGCCACGCGTGCCCTCAGGATTTCGGATGATGAGAACCTGGATAGAGAGAGATTCCACCTCCTTGATGTCTTTTTGGAAAACGGATATAGTAGGCACCTAGGTCGGAAGGCTTTCCTTAAAGCCTCTAAAAATGCGTTGATTAAGAAAGAGCCGAAGGAGCACCATCTAGGTGTCCATCTTCCCTATATCCAAGGGACCACAAACAAAATTGCGTGGATCCTTAGAAAGTTTGATATTCCCTCCACCTTCAAGCCCCTCAGAACCATCCGTAATTCCCTGCGGTCGGTGAAAGATCATGTTAACCCCAAGGACATGAAGGGGGTCTATCTGATTCCTTGCTCTTGCGGGACACCCTATATAGGTGAAACAGGGCGCTCCATCCAGCAGAGAATTTGCGAGCATGCTGCAGACCTAAGGCATGGAAGAATAAAATCCTTAGCTCTAGCAGAGCACGTAGACAAGACTAAGCATCATGTCTGCATCGAGGAAGCCAAAGTCATTGCCAGGGTGGACAGGTTCCATCACCGCAAGTTAAGGGAAGCTATTGAAATTGAGCGTAGATCCACCAATCTCAACAGAGATGATGGGTGGAAGGTCAGTAGAAGTTGGATCCCCGCCCTGTCGTCTTAGGGTTCCTTCCTTCCCTCTGTGTTCACCCAGGACGCTTTCTTCAGGGTCGGTCCGAGTATTCTTTTCGGGTATGCTGTTGTTATTGTATATTCGTTTTTAACTATTAATCGTATTTTGATTTGAATTTTTTATGAAGGTCCTTATCCTAGGTGGTATTATTTAGTTTCTTCATATAATCAAGATTATTAGGGTCTCTATATTATGATGTATTCTTATGTTTATGTTATGGTCAATTTATGTTTATTGGTGATTTCTTCATTTGTATTTGCAACTCCTTAAAATAGCAATAATAAGTAGGGCCCATATAGGTGATATGATTAAAATAATATTCTTATCTCAATATATAAAATAAATTATTTAATCCAACCTCTTATGAATAGTATTAATAGGTAGTAAGCTTAATAACTTTTATAAACAAAAAAATGATTTAATGTTACATTAATATATAATTCTTGTATATATTTAGTTTTTAATTTAATAAATAAAATACTTATTATTTTTGAAATTACTCCATTATTATTTTCGAATAGGAATATATAATTACGGCTTTTAAGTAAATCACTCAATCTGATAATAAATTTATAAGAACCATTAGCAATATTTTATTAATAACCGAATGTTATTTAACCAAATAAATACTATTTTCAATAAATATATCATTATAACTAATTTTACTATTTTGAAATAGAGTATTACATTATTTTTAATATTACTAAAATAACAATAATAATATAAGTTCCTCAAAATAAATCATTTAAACTAATAATTAATTCACAATAACCATTAATATTAGTTTATTAATGTTATTTAATTAATAAATTGCATAAGATTCCATTCATAGTACCTAATTTTACTAATTTCGAGAAATAATAATAATATTAAATAGTTGGGTTGGGTCCTAGGGTCAAAATTAGCCGTTATATAGCCGTTGGAGTCTCTGCATTATTCTATTTAACCTGCTAGGCCAGGTCTGTTTCTTCAACTCGTCCTGACGATGAACCACACTAGTTGGTTCGAAATGCGTCGACAAAATTCTTTCTTATGTGATTTACGCCGAAGCTCTTCTTACAACTATGACAAATCACAGAAGTCTCAATTCTATAAGTTGAGGTGGTTCCGGCTTTTCCTTAGCCACATTTGCACCCCTCTGGCTTGCTGATTTGTTACGAGGATAGTCCCATGACATATGTCCCCATTCTCCACAGGTATAACACCTAACATCTCTTCCTCGCCCTCTTCCTCTAGGCACGAATCGCCCTCTACTAGATTCACCCATCTGTGGTGATCTGCTGCTTGGACTTCCTGCTTCAAACTGATGTTGTGTTCCTCTGGATTTGGCTGATCCTCTACCTCTTGCTGGGCTCTTTCCTCTGTTTCCGCAATATTTTCTCCTCTGCTTTCAAACTTGCTTGATAGGCATCCTCAACAGTTTTCAAACTTAACAAGCTAATCTCATCTTGGATCTCATACCTTAGCCCATTAACATATCTGGCTACTTTCTCCAAATCCTCTTCTACATGCCCTGTTCTGATACTTAACCTGTAAAATTCTTTAGTATATTCTTTAACATACATTCCTTTTTGCTTCAGATTTTGCATCTGCTTAAAAAGATTCAAATGATAGTCTTCAGGAAAAAACTTGGCTTTCAATTTGCTTACCATTTTATCCCACTGCTTGATCTTAAATTTCCCCTTTCTCGTTCTTGATGTTTGTAACTCGTCCCACTAGATCGCTGCATGGCCCTTCAGTCTAGTGACTGCAAACTTCACCCTCTTATTCTCCTCAACCTATTCATAATCGAAATATTGATCTATGGATCTGATCCAATCCATGAGCTCCTCTGCATTCAAACTCCCTTCATACATAGGAATTTCTATCTTGGGTTTGCTTCCGACTTTTGCCAACATCTTGAGGACTTTGGCAGTTTCGTTTTCTTCTCCTGCTTCCACCTCTTCATTAGATTCTTCTGAAGAACTCTCAATTCTCTCATCAGGTGCTCTTCTCTGAGCTATTTCCATTGTCTCCATTCGTTGACGCAGTCTCTGCACTTCTTCTATCAGGATTGCATTTGGTTCTGGTCTTCCTCTTCCAATTCGTCGCCTTGGTGGCATCTTTGCTACAACAGCTGTAATTGGCTCTGATACCAAAAAATTGATGACCCTGAACTCCGATCGCACTCTTCTCTTTTTCGGCAACAAGTAGCTGACAATATAGTCTACAATTAATCGTGCTTCTTCTAAAATATCAAAATACCGAAAGAGCAATCTGGTGTCAAACTAAAAAAAAACCACAGGAATGTAACTAAATTTGGTTTATGCATATAAGCGCAACGTTACAGTTCTTTTTAAAATCATACACAGTGACAAACCATCGTTTTAATGAGAAAAACAGGTGCACATACATATGGTGATCATATATAGCAAATTTACAAACAACAATTCAATTCCCCTTTTCTTTGTCTGCGCTAACACGCCTTTCTTTTCTATACATCCACGCCCACTGGGGAAAAGTTTTGCACACATAAGAGATCTGCATATTTGTATTTTTTACAAAGGCTGAGCAATCCACGCTCCTTTTTTTGCAGTGACATGTCACGTATCACCTGTAGCAGTTGCATCGCCGATGCCATAAATTTGGAACTGCCTCCATTTAAAATGGAATTCAATCTAACTCCCAGTTTTATTGCGATTGGATGGAACACGCCATTACTTCCGCTTCGATGTCGATTACATCGAACTGTTACAATTAACACGATTTATCTTCCCCTTGATTGTTGCCGGTTGACACAACGCAAATCTAGACTTCCTCGCCGATTCAATTCAAGACTGTATTCCCCATGGCAGAGTTGAAACACAATTTGGTGCAGGAACCTGGATGTGCCTAAATTCTGGAGAGATTGTAGCCAACGCCGTGCTTTGGAATGATACGACTAATCCTTGTAAGATTTTCGTAATCTATTCTCGGTACAACGCTGAGGGAAGAAGATCACGCAGCCATATCACTGGCCTTTCAACGACCAAACGATGAACGTGTCTTCATATAAAGTTTGCAATTTTCGCAAGAAGTGGCTACACCGAGTACAATTACGCATACAATGAGATGGGAGGATCTCACATGGAATTGGCTCAACAAAGAAAAAATAGAAATCACTATTTTGAACCGCGAAGCTGAATGGAATCCAATTAGAAGGAAATGCTCACAACTTGCATTGTTGTTTGATTGCATTCAAAATGATTATTGTCCAACAGAAATTCCATATCGCACGGAGAAAGAAAGACCCCCCTTTTTGAAGAAGATCTCTTCTCCTCTTTATTACAACAGTTACATTTTTAATCTACTAACTAATCGATACATAATTCTTCTGATTTTAAAAATTATAGCAAATAAAACTCCTATCCATTAGTGCTCACCCACACCTATTATAACAAATCATAGACACACTCATTACAATAATTAACTAATTATTTGTAAAATCGACCTCCTTAATAAACTGGATTTTAACACACACCAATGAATTTCATCCCATCAGGCCACAACATGTGGACAATTTTCCACATTGTTGGCCAGTTCTGATGCTCCTGCATCATTACAGCAATTTAATGGACAAGGAGGGTTTTTACACTTGGTTTTTCATGGCAAATATATCATAAGTCTTTACATAAACCTTTCAAAACCAAGAACAAGCCATGGAGAAAAGCCTACCTGTGAATTTATGCTTGAGAGGAGGCGTTTTAGTGTTTTCTTGGACAAATTTTGGGCATAAACCCCAGTGCGCCGCACGCCTCACCCAACGCGCCGCGCGCGTGCAAAATAACACTGAGCTTGGTCGCCTGATGCGTTGCGCACCCTGGAAATGGCCCAATTTGCTTACAAACTCACAAAATTGCCTTAGAGTGATGCTCTTCACTGTTGGAATGTGGAATGGGTTGCAAATGAGGAAAAATATCTTCATATAGACTCCCTTTTTATTTTTGCTTGATCCAAAACCCACTTTCTTATGTTTTGTCGTTGACACTTTTTCACAATTAATAGACTTTGACCTTTTTGGTTTCCCCTTAAAATTGGTTGAAATAATGATTTTCTCTGATAATTTTTTGCAGGGATAGCTCGGATATGCTCTGGCAAATGAGACCAAGGTTGCACTTGGACGTTTCAAGGATTGAAGTTTTTTGAAATTTTTTACAAAAATGAGACCACGACTTATCTTCAAAACAGAGTTTTGAAGAGAAGTCATACTTTATCTATACAATGATGAAAATTATCGAAGTGATTATCTAACATAGACATCCCTCTGGCCTGCTGGTCTTCTAAGGCTTTTAAAAACAAAATTGACTCAACCCTAGACCTAAGACCTAAAAATTTAAAACATGATTGTAAATGACCTTTGAAGCTTTATGACTAAACCTGAACCAGCAGTACCATGCATGAGGGGAATGAATGACATAAACCATTCCGTCAGAGTTATGGCATGCCTAACGAAATGCAACTGATCAAAACTGATGGGACACCTAAACATGAAATGCATAAAGAGCTTTGATCTCTGACGGAGGGATAACTAGACCGACTCTAACAGATCCTAAATTCCTAACTAGTTTGGGACCTAGAATTAGGGCTTCATACTCAGCCATGTTGTTAGTGCATTTAAAATTTAGTCTGTAAGCATGGCCCTCTGAGTGATCATTCTCCAGATTGTATATCCATACTCCTACTCCTGCTCCTAACTTGTTCACTGATCCATGAAATTCAAGGTGCCATAATATCTCATGTTCATAATTTCCAATGTCTGGGGGAACAAAATTTTCATTGTCTGTTGTATTTTGATTACCTTTTTTGTTTGAAAGCTCTTGAGTTTGGACCATTTCATTTTCAACTGTAACTACAATTTCTTTTGGTTCTGAAACAATATTGTTTGAAGTAGTTTGTTGTGTTTGTTCAGCATTATGCAAAATAAAAGAATCAATGTCTGAATGCATGGAGTAGATAGGAAAGTTTTGAAGCCTATCTTGGCTACTCACCACATATTTCATTAGGGTCTCTCTGTAGAGATTTTTAGGTTGTCCAAAAACAGAGATTGCGGCATATGACGTGTCAAGTTGTAAAGATCCTTGGAGTTTAGCTCCCCATGATCTAGACAATAACATGCCATATTTAGGTAGCGACTACTATATCCATGAGAATGCTTTTAGCAAGATATTGTACTAAGGTAACACACAGGTCTTTGATTAACCCTAGACACTTTACTTGACCTGAGTCAAATGAAAATAAGTCCTTGTAAGGTCTTGTAATGTCTAAGTTTAATTTTTCCATAACTGATTTGGGCATTAAATTGTGTGAGGCCCCAGAATCTAACATTGTGTTGTGTAAGATTTTATCATGAATGCTAAGGCTAATATAAAAAGGTGGTATCCCTCCTTCTAGTGGTTTTCCATTAACATCAAGACCAAATATAAGTTATGGTTGATCATTAAACAATTTGATAGAATCTTCATTCTCAACAATGTTTAAGGTTCGGTTTATTTGAGACTTATAGGTTTCAATTTTAATCAGTTCTCTTAAGGGAACTGGAATTTTTAGTTTAGCTACCTCTGATCCCAAATTGAAAGGCAAAGGGGCTTTTTCTATTTGAGGGCTTGGAATTTTCATAGCAGGAATTGAAGTAGGTTGCTCTTCTTTTTCTGTATTTGGGGTCTTTTTATGTGGATTTTCTACTATGGTGTTTGGAGATTTTTCCACTGTTTCCTTGGAGGGGATTGAAGTGGATGGTTGATCATTAAGGGGTTGATTAGGGGTTATATCTATAATGGTGGGACCATGAGGGTTTTGGTTTGGCCTAGGGAAGATTTGGAGACCTTTAGTAATTGGAGCTACTTTGATTTTCTTGGGTTGATTTGGCACTGTTTTCTTGGTTTGATCAAGGGTATCAATATTCTTCTTACTCCTTAAGTTGTATTGTTTGTATACTTCAAAGATAGCAGAATCATATCATTGTTTATAATCAAATGATTCTCCGTATTGGGTCTGCAATTGCTGCAGCATATGCAGCTCCTGCTCATCTTGGGTCAAGAAGACAATTTCCTCATCATCCAATCCCATCAAGTTAATGTGTGTGTCTTGTTCAGGGTCATTTGAATGAGATGTTTCAGCATAGTTTTCTTGAAAGGGAGGCCTAATATTCTGATCAAGTCCATTCTTTCTAGTATTTTAATTCCGATTCTTTCTAAATTTTGGGTTTCTAACTGAAGGTGCCTATTGACTATCCCATTGAGGCTTCCTATTTACTATCCCATTGAGGCTTCCTCTCCTTATTACCTATCCTATCCATAAGCTTTTCCATACTATTGGCCAAAACATCTATTTTAAGGTCAGAGGGTGAGGCTTCATCTTTCACAAATCCTCTTCTTTCATTCCTAACTCTAGCTCTTTTTGCTAGCAAATTGGCTTCTACACTAACTGTTACCCTCTACATGTCTTCTAAACTTGGGGGATTTCTCTCTCTAAGTTGGAATGCAATATCAGTATTAAACCCATCAGGAAATTTTATCAATGCTAAGTTGGGGGTTTAAGATTAACTAGTATTGCATTATATATATTGTTAAATCTGGTACAATAATCCTAGACGGTTTCATTAGGTCTTCTTTTAAGATTTTCGTACTTTGAAAGGATCTGCAAAGGGTTCTTTTTTCTTTTCCTATCTATTTAAAAATTGTTGATAAAATATATCTAGACTATATATGCTATTAGCAGGTAACGCTCTGAACCATTTCCTAACATCACCAACTAGAGTCTGAGCAAAAAGTCTCATTTGAACATCTCCAATATCAATTTCATGCAATTCAAAGTAGTCTGTCATTTTGTTTACATGATGTTGTGTTGTATAAGGTCCTATGCCATCAAATTGGAAAATTTTATTTTGGTAGTCTTGTGGCATGGCACCAAGTTGGGCAAGTAACACAAGACGAGCATATCTATTTTCCATGGCTCTAAGTTGGGCAAGGCTTAGCGTGGGGTTGAGGTACTTGGAGATGATACAGTAGTCGATGGAGAACTAGGAGTAATAGGTGATTGATGGGTTATGGTAGGTTGGTAGGGAAGTGAAGGTATAAATGGAGGTGGGAAATGAACTTCAGAGATTGAAGGGAATAATGGTGAACTAAGAGTAGTGGACACTGGTTCAAAAAGCTGGGGGATCTTAGCAATAGAAAGGGATGACTGAGGGGAATTTAGAATATACTCATAAATTGATTGGTTTTCCTTTTGGATTTCGAGGTCTGCAATAAACTCTGGATCCAGAACTATGTCATCAAGTGCACTTTCAGACCTAGTTCTAAATAAGGAAAGGTCAAATGACACATCAAAGGGAAGGTCTTCTAAAAACAACCACTCATCAGGGCATGAATCTGCTTTGATTGAAGGTGTTGGACTGACTGAACTTTCTTGTCTTTTGGATCTTCTCGAAATCAAGTTGGGATCATCCACTACTGGGGCAGGGTTTAGATCTGGATTGGCCCTAGTATAGTGAGTTATCCTTGAAGCCAGAATTTCAAGCTTTTCTACTTACTTTATTTTTGTGAAATTTTGTAAATAACTTCTAATGAACCCTTCAAGAGGCTTGAAATAAATATTTGAAATCTTCTCAAAGGTTTATTAAGACTAAGGATTTGAGTCCCCAGTGGAGTCACCACTATGTTATCACTCAGAATTTTCCTTAGAAGTTATCAGAAGAAGGAAGCAATTGAGGTAACCACAAACCAGTCTTTTAGGCTTAGGCTTTAGCCAACCTAAGTCTAGAGAGGGCTCTCTCATTTTTCATTCTAAGAAACTGGTCATGCATCCTATTAGCTATAAATTTGGCATAGTCATAGATGACAGAAGGAGGCTGCCCTGGAGTGTAGATGAACATGAAAGCTAGGATAATTTCATCAATATATTCATTGGTGGTATAACCTAGGACACTAGATATCATGGCTACAATATCCTAACCCAATGGGGAAAAAATGGCAGTTACATATGGAGGAGGATCCTTTGGGATATGTCTTTCTTCTTTGATGAAGGTTTGGAACATCTCAACGAATTTTGCAATGGTAAGCTTGGGGAACTGGTCTAATAAGCTTCCAATTGAAAGAGGAGTCAGGTTTTTCCCTAGTTTGAGTTGTAGCATTTCATTTATAGACTCAACAGTGATAGTGAAAAGCATAGCCTGGTTAGGGGACATGACTGCTCTTTGACTGGGGATATAGTTGGCATGGTAGTAGTGGAAAATTTCTGGGAAAATGTGGACTTCTAGCAACTGGTACTTGGGCAAATTGAACTCCCAAAGACCAATTTCATCAGCATGGTTCAAGTATCTATCCCTACTTCAATAGCATACTTTGAGCGGGGATTCTTGGACAGAGGTGTCCTTTATCTGGAAATCCTTATCAGCTAAGGGAAGGTGGTCCAGGTCTAGATGGGGAGTGGTGACAGGTCTTACATCCATGGTAATTGGGGCAGAAATTCTCAATTCTTGTGGATTTGAGAGTGGGGAAGGTAATTTGCAGGTTTTAGGGCAATGGTGGTTCAGCACAGAGTAGGTTTGAGTTCTTTGAGTTTCTTCAATTAATTTTTATCTTAACTAAGAATACTCAGTAACTGGTTTTGAAATTGAAAGAGTTTTTCAGTGAATTGTGGCTTAACTACCTGGAATTGAGGTGAATTGGCTCTGAACAGGGCGGCTGGCAACTGCAAATGGTTGAAAGGGCTCTGTGTAGGCTGGAAAGCTAACTGGGTGCTCTGTGGTGTCTTTGGAGTGCAATTGGACATGGGTTGACGACTTCGACGTTCGCAGGTGCATGCATGTGTTTCGGAGGTTTACAGTTGAAATTCCAATGAAAACAAATGATTTGGGGCTTTTTTTGGCTTTATGTGCAAAAGTCAATTTTGGCAAGTACAGGGCGAATAATGGTCATTTTGTCATGTAGCGGGCGGGCGGTAAATGGTTTCTATCGCACTGCTTTTGGGTGCTCGGTGGTATTGGGGAGAGGCCGCCCGATTCCACTCATTGAATGACACGTAGCAATGGGGGTCGGGCAGAAAACCACCTTTTTAGGTGGGCAGAAAACCTCCTTTTCGGATGGGTTGGCCCGATATGGATGAGGGCCATCAGATGTGGAGGGAAACGATCGCACGATGATCGGGCGGGTAAGCTGCACGGAAGGTAGCGGGGGGCCCGACAAGTACTTAATTACAATGGTTTCGGGGATTAATGATGGATTAAGGTAGGATTAATGACTGAGGGTGGGATTTTAATATTTTTTTAAGGATAAGGGGTAGTACTATAGTTTATAACTAAACTAATGGGTGGGGTTATTTTATATAGAGGAGTTAAATATATACCGGATAGTGGGTTTTTGAGAATTAATATATAAAAGTTAGAAGTTAATATGAAAACGACAGAAAAGGGACGCAACACACTAAGCAAGTGCTTTTTCATGATTTAAATAGCTTTTCACATATTGACATTAATACTTAGGGTAATGTGTTTTTGTCGGTTTTTTGGGAAAAAGGAGTTTTTCATGGGGGCGGTTACTTTCCCTAGGAAAATAGTGTTTTAACCTCAGGAAAAGGGGTTTTATTAGGGAAATGAGGGGGGATGAAGGGATATGAATTTTTGATGAGGGGGGAATCTAGTACTTATTGTCCTTAAGTCATTAAGCCGAGGGTCTGGTCCCTCCAGAAGTCAAAGGAATGCTCTGAGCCTCTTTGACTTAAAGGTTTAAGTACTTTGAACTTTATTTATGGGAAATTAGTGAAGGGGGTGAAATGAATGGGGGAAGTTAATTAATTGACTTTGTAAACCTTGTGCGTGCTAAATTTCCCATTCACATTTGAAATACATATTGAAAGATGATAAATGTGCTTTTGTCTAATCAATCATCATACTTCTGTAACCTTTCTTCTACTTACCCATCTACTCATCCTACCATTTTCTCTTCACTTTATTAGGGTGCATTTGAGATAGCAAACCTTTATCAAATATTTTTCTTTTTCTTTACAATAGAAAACTAACTAAATCTAACCTTATTACATCCAAAGGCTCAGATTAAATAGTTGAGCTCCTTTTATTTACTCTACCTATCTAATTATCTGCCAAGGTTACACTGTTTGGCCAGATTTTTATTCTCTATCTATAGACATGAAACTAAAAACATGAAATAGCCAAGTTTAAACATTTTGAATATCATGGATTGTGTAAAGGATCCCAAGCTGCACACAGTCTTTTATTATGCATAAAAGTAAAATAGGAGTGGCATTTTGGCTTGCTCACTTTCATGGTCTTTTTTCTTTTCTTGGGGTTCATATTTTTTCATTCTTTTTGACCTTTTTGTTCTTTTTTTCCTTTGATTATTCTTTTAGGACATACCCTCTTTACATTTTTTCATTTCTCCATATGGAAAACATTTGCTGAAAGCAAAGGTATGTACATATTACAAGGTTTAATCTCAGTCATTCAAAATTATGACTCCTATTGGTATAGGAACCTAACAGAAGGCAAAAGCAAAGGTTTTCAAGTTAATGTGATTAACTCCCCCTCATTCACTTTCCCCTTTACTTACTAATTTCCTATCTACGAGTATATCTTTTAATCCTTCAAGTCAAAGAGGCTCAAAACATTTCTCTGACTTTTGGTGGGACTGGACACTAGGCTTAATGGCTTATGGACATCAAGTGCTAGAATTCCCTTCATAAAATCCATTCCCCCTTCATTATCCCAATAAAACCCCTTTTCCTAAGGATAAACTTCATTTGCCTAGGAAAAGTGAAAACGCCCATGTAAATCCTATTTCACCCGAAAAACCCACAAAAAACATTTTATCCTAAGTACAAAGCATTTGCACAAACATTACCTTTTTACTTAGGGGAATACCCACTCCGCCCATCACATTTCATATTAATTTCTAAATTATATAAATCCCAAATACCTTTTCCCATATATTAATTAAATCCCATAACAAAATACCCCCAACCCTTAGTTTTAATAAAAACTATACTATTTACCCCTTATCTTGACAAAACAAACAAATCCCCTCATTAACCTTGAATAATCACAAACCACTTGTGATTAAAGCCTCAAGCCCCCTAAACTTTTTCCCCATCCCATCCGTTCTATTTCACCACTCGACTACCATCCGATCGTCAACACCTAAATCTGTCGATGCACAACCATATCGGGCTCACCCGATACCCAACCTTTACTCGAAGAATTAAACCCCATCATTAAGCCCCGTCCAATTGTTTTAACCCGTCATTAACCTATTAATAAATCCCAATCCTCTGAGGATTAAAGCTCTAGGCCTCCCCCCCGAAGCCCATGCTTTTATCACCTGCACACCTCCCTCGCCCGACTACCGTCAGATCACCATCCCCCTCATCCGATGGTCCACAGCCATATTGACCGCACATGATGGCTGATCGTTACCCGCCCGATAAAGTGGTTTTCCCTCGAACCCCAAAGGCTATGTGTCAGGCACGGAGGTAGATCGGATGACCCCTCCTCAATACTGCCCAACACTCATAGGCGGTGTGATGGCCTCCAATACTGCCTCCCCGCTCGACCTGATAAACCACTTACTATTCATAATATAAATTTTCGCGCCAAATTTAAAAAAGTTGCTCGTTAAACCCTAAAAACCCTTGTTTTCATTCCTTTTGCCTGTTTCACAGTAAAACCTATCAAAGCCTTCGGCTCCACCCTAAACCTCTCCAACGCAATTCGACCTCCGATTGCTTTCAAAACATTGCCACGACTCCTTCCCCAGACGTCCCTGTGCAAAAAAGCCATCAATTGCCTTTCCTGTCGACCTGTGTTTTATTAACAGATTGTTGTATTTTGCAGGTAATTAGTAGAAGACCAGAGCTTGGATAAACAATTTCGATACTAGTCACAAAACTTGTTTACTCCAAGACTCGGAAGGAAATTTATTCAAAGCCTATATTAAGAAGAAGAAGGAAATTATACACAAAACATAGAAGAAAACATTCACATAGAGACATTGACTGTCAAAACAGAGGAACTGGACAAAGTATACAATTAGAAGACAAACATATCAAAGATACAGAAAGTTGATCAATGTCCATTACCAGATGCTGATACATGGAAAAAACAAAAGAAATTACTGTTGAAATACACAGTAAAAGGTTAAAATGTACAGTAAAAGAAAAAACACATTAAAGGATATTGACCGGTCATCAAAGTAAAAGAGTATCAGATGAAAGTTTGGAGTAAATGAAGCCTCCAACGTGAAAGATTCAAACAGCAAAGAGCATAAAGGGCTAAAACCAAACCATAAAGGCCAACAATACCACAATAAATGGGACAGCATGAAAGAAGTTCAATAGTTGTCTCTATCTTCTAGCCAGAAGATATTTTTATTTCCTAGATTCAATCTCAAATTAGTTTAATATATTTTGTAATAAAACTTTTGTATAAATACTTCACAATTCGAAGTATGTAGTGTGGATTCTTAGACATTTCTATAGACTTCTCGATCAAAAGATTGTAAATCTATTGGATCATTGATTAAGCCAACAAGCTGGATTGATGAATAAAGACAAGATATTTCATAGGATTCATGTGTTGAGTGAAGTGCATACAAGTATTTTCTCACGTTGTTGTTATCTTTCTTAAAGTTTTTCTACACTCTTTAATGTATTTCAGAATCTGAATACTATAACTGGAATATTATCTTAGAATTTGTTTAATTACACTATGTTTTAACAATTAGGCATATAAATGTTTTCTACTGATATCTAAGTTAAGGAATTCTTAATTGCTCCTTAGTTTAGTTTGTCTCTTTATAATCTATAACAAAGGATTCTTAATTTCCCTTTGTTTTCGATTACCCTTTGTTCCTTGTTTAAGTCCCATTCTGATAATTTTTAATTGCTCTCTCACCCTGATTCAAACCATTTCACCCCTCTGGCACAAAGTCCTGCACTCTACTCTGCTATCTTTCCCTTTGAACATTCCCTTTAGTGAGTTGATCTAGTTCTGCTACCCTTCTGTTGACTCCATAACCCAATGGTCTAAAGACATCATTCTGTCCATCTACTTTAAGGATCCCACCACCCAATCTTCAGTACAAATCAAAAACCTCCTGAACATTCATAACTAGCCTGAAATCCCAGCAAACAAAGCTAAATCATACATAGAGAGCCCTCTCTGAGTATAGGTTGGCTAGAGCCTATGCCCAAAAGTTGGTTTGTGGTTACCTCAATCATTTTCTTTCTTCTGATAACTTTTAAAGAAAATTCTGAGTGATAACATAGTGGCGACTCCACCGGGGAACCAACAACTCCTCATTTCTAATAAAGCTTTAAGAAAATTCTAATTTTATATTTTGAGCCTCTTAAAGTCATTTGTTACAAGTTTTTTTGAAAAAATCTCACAAAAACAATAAAATTTTTTGAAATTCTGGCTTCTAGGAAGACTCATTTTACTAGGGCTAATCCAGATCCAAACCCTACCGAGTAGTTGATAATCCCAACCTGATTTCAAGAAAATATAAAAAAGAAGAAAGTTCAGTTAGCCAAATACCATTAGTTAAAGTTAATTCATGTCCTGGTGAGTGGTTATTTTTAGAAGAACTTCCCTTTGATGTGCTATTTGATCTTTCATTATTTAGAACAAAATATGAAAGTGCAATCGATGAAACTGTTCTAGATCATGATTTTATTGTAGACCTTGAAGTTCAACAGGCCAACAAATCAATTGATGAGTACATTCTGAAATCTCCACAATCATACATTAATAATACCACTACCCTTGAGCTTTCTGAACAATTGTCCACTACTTTGAGTTCACCATTATTCCCTTCAACTTCAACAATAATACCTTCTGAAGTCCATTCTTCACCACCATTTATACCTTCACTCCCTCACCAACCTATCATTATTCATTCATCACCTACTAGTCCTGGTTCTTCATTCACTATTGCATCATCTCCAAGTAGCTCAACCCCACATCTTAACCCCTCCCAACTTACAACAACGGCAAACAGATATGCTCCTCTTATTTTACCTACCCAACTTCATGCTATGCCTGCAGATTATCAGAGTAATATTTTCATGTTTGATGCTACTAGTCAGTACACAGCCCAACAGCATGCAAACAAGATGTCTGAATTTCTTGAACTACATGAAATATATGAAGCTGATGTCCAAATGAGACTCTTTGCCCAAAATTTGACTGTTGATGTCAAGAAGTGGTTTAAAGCCTTTCCTGCCAACCACATTGCAGACCTAGCGAATTTTCAAAGATTATTTATTGATAGGTGGGAAAAGAAAAATAATCCCTTACAAATCCTTTCAGAATATGAGAATATTAGAAGAGGACCTAATGAAACTGTTCAAGATTACTGCACTAGATTCAATAATATATAATGCAATCCCAGTTAACCTTAGACCCCCACCTGACTTAGCGTTAATAAAGTTCCCTGATGGTTTTGACACAGATATGGCACACCAACTTAGGGAAAGAAACCCCCCAACATTAGAAGAAATTCAAAGTGTAGTTGTTAGTGTAGAAGCTAATTTGTTAGCTAAAAGGGCTAGAGTTAGAAATGAAAGGAGAGGAACTGCGAAGGATGAAACTTCACCGTCTGACATTAAAATAGATAATTTGGCCAATAGTATGGAAATACTAATGGATAGAGTATGGAACATGGAAAGGAAACCCCAATGGGATAACCAACAAGCACCTCCAGTTAGAAACCCAAGTCTCAAAACAACCAAAACATTGGGAAAAATGGACCAAATTAGAACATAAGGCCTCCTTTTCAAGAAAATTTTGCAGATACATCCCATCCAGAAGAACCACAGCAAGATACACAAATTAAACTAATGGGAATAAATGATGAAGACATTGTTTTTCTAACCCAAGATGAGCAGGAACTGTATATGTTGCAGCGATTACAGGTACAGTCTGGGGAATCATTTGATTACAAACAAGGATATGACTCTACCATCTTCAAAGTTCATAAATAGTATAACCTAAGAAGAAAAAATAATGCTGATGTCCCTGACCAAACTAAGAAAATAGTACCAAATCAACCCAAGAAAATAAAAGAAGCCCCTATTTCAAAAATCCTCCAAATTCTGCCTAGGCAGAACCCAAATCCTTCTAGCCCCACAATTGTAGACATAACCTCTGATCAACCTTCTGCTAATCAACCATCCACTTCAATTCCACCTAAGGAAATAGTGGACAAAGCTCAAAACATCATATTTGAAAATCCACATAAGGAGATCCCCAATAAAGAAAAAGAAGGCAATCCTACTAAAATCCTTGCTGCAAAAATTCAAAAGCTTCAAACAGAAAAAATCTCTTTTCCATTCAATTTGGGAACAAAGATATCAAAGCTAAAGCTTTTAGTTCCTTTAATAGAACTAATCAAGAATGAAACCTATAAATCACAGATAAACGAGACCTTAAACATTGCTACAAATGAGGATTTAGTTAACTTGTTTGATGACCAACCAGAACTCATGTTTGGTCCAGATGTTAATGGCAAACCATTAGGTGGAGTTCCACCTTTTTAAATTAGCCTTAGTATCCATGATAAAATTCTACACAATGCAATGTTGGATTCTGGGGCCTCCCACAATTTAATGCCCAAATCAGTGATGGATAAATTGAACCTAGACATTACAAAATCTTACAAAGACTTATTCTCATTTGACTCTAGTCAAGTAAAGTGTCTAGGATTGATTAAAGACCTGTGTGTCACTTTAGTCCAATATCCTGCCAAAAGCATCCTTATGTATATTGTAGTTGCTGACATCCCACCAAAGTATGGCATGTTGTTATCCAGATCATGGGGAGCCAAACTTGAGGGATCTTTACAACTAGATATGTCATATGCAAGAATCTGTGTTTTTGAACAACCTAAGAAACTATACTGAGAAAACTTAATGAAATATATGGTAAGTAGTCAGGATCAGCCTCAAAACTTTCCCATCTACTCCATACACTCAGATATCGATTCTTTTATCTTGTATAATGTTGATCAAACACAAGAAAAACTTTTAGACGGTACTAATACAAAACCAAAATAAATTGCAGTTTCTACACAAAATGAAACTAATCAGACTACAAAACTGTTCAATGAACAAGAATGTCAAATTGTTGTAAATGATAAAAATTTTGTTTCACCAGATAGTGTAAATTATGATCATGAGATATGATGGCATTTAGAATTTGATGGATCAGTCAATAGGTTATGAGCAAGAGCAGGAGTGTGGATATATAATTTGGAAAATAATTACTCAGAAGGCCATGCATATAGATTGAATTTTAAATGTACCAATAATATAGCCGAGTATGAAGCATTAATTTTAGGTCTTAAGTTAGTTAGGAATCTAGGAGCTAAAAGAGTTTCTGTCATGGGAGACCCTGAACTAATTGTAAAACAGATTTATGTTGTATATATGACTAAGGACCCTAGATTAAGTTGTTATAGGGAAAATATCGTAGAAATACTTAACACTTTCCTAGAAACAAAGCTTGTAGTAATCCCTAGAAAACATAACATGCAAGCCCATAGTTTAGCAATTTTTGCTAGCACCTGCAAATTACCCTTCCAACCTAACCATCAGTACACTGCTGATGTTAGGCCTAGACCTGCAATTCCAGACAATTTGAAGAATTGGAAAATATTTTCTAATTATAAACAAATAAATAACTTTTTAATTTCAGAGGAAGAGTTTGTAAATAACAATATAGATACTGATACATCAATAGATCCTGACACTAAGGATAAGATAGAAATAAATGAGATAGAAGGTGACGAACTAGATAGACTCAACCCAACTAAATTTACCAAATCAGATGTAGATCACTTAGAGCAAATAGAGATTGATGAAATGATCAATGAAGAAACTGAAGTAATTAATCTCAAGAATAACTTCTTACCAAAGGGATTAACCCCTCTGGAAGATTTATTTGATTCAAATGATGTTCCTAGGAAACCTAAAATGGAACCTCTAAGGTCTGATATAGAGGAATGTAATATATGCACCGATGAAAATCCTGAACTGATCAAACTTTCAAAATCATTAGCCCCAACTGAAAAAGTGAAATACATTGAGTTGTTGAAAGAATTTTGGGACATCTTTGCTTGGAGTTATGAGGACTTTAAGTCCTATGACACCAACATCATCCAACACACAATTCCTATTAAAGAAAATCAAAAGCCTTTCAAACAAAGACTTAGTAGGATCAATCTTGTCTTATTACCTGCAATTGAAAAAAAAATTCACAGGGTGTATGATGCCAAAATAATTGCACCAATCAGATTTTATGATTGGGTCTCAAACTTGGTGCCAACTAGAAAGAAAACTAGTGAGACCAGACTCTGTGTGGATCTCAGAAACCTCAATAAAGTGTCACTAAAATACAATTACCCTCTCCCAAAAATGGATCACATTTTATAGAGAGTAGTTGGATCAACCATAATCTCATTGTTGGATGGGTTTTCTAGTTACAATCAAATATTGGTTCATTCGGATGACCAACCCAAAATTGCCTTTACTACTCCTTGGGGCACATTTATGTATGTGAAAATGCCTCTTGGGCTAATGAATGCAGGAGCCACTTTCCAGATGGCTATGGATATAGCTTTTGCAAAAGAAATTCATGATTTCCTTGTGATATATTTAGATGATATTACTGTATTTTCAAAATCCGACAATCAACATTTGGATCATCTAAGGCAAATTTATTAAATGCAGGAAGTTTGGAATCTCTTTGAACCCCAAGAAGTGCTTATTTGGGTTAGAAGAAGGAAAATTGTTAGGTCACATAATTTCAAAAGATGGTATAAGAATAAACCCTATGAGAATAGAATTCATCTTGCAAATAAGACACCCTAGTAACATTACAGAATTACAAGCTTTCTTAGGTAAAATTAATTTTGTTAGAAGATTTATATCTAATCTAGCAGAGTTAATTAGATCACTAAACAACATGCTGAAAAAGGGCTCCACCGTAAAATGGACTATTGAGGCTAAAAAATCCTTTGAAAACATCAAACTAGCCTTAACTAAAACACCTGTATTAATTAGTCCTAAATTTGACAGAGATTTCGTTTTGTTTTCCTTTGCTTTTGAGCACACAATTGTTGTTGTTCTATTGCAGAAAAATGACCAGGGCTATGAACAACTCATTGATTTCTTCAGCAAAGCCCTGAGAGATGCCCCCTTGAAATATAAAATAATGGAAAAACATGCCTTGGCTTTAGTCAAAGCCATTAAGGATTTTAGGGTATACATCTTATATTCTCATATAGTAGCCTACATTCCCAATTCAGTAGTTAAAGACATCCTAACTCAGGAGGGTCCTGATGGAAAGAGAGGAAACTAGATTGCTACTATTTTAGAGTATGATATAGAAATCAAACCTACTAAGTTAATCAAGGACCAATATTTAGCCAAGCTCATGGTTGAATCAAACTGTCAGGCCTTGGATATAAACTTTATTGCAGGAATAGATAATGAAGAGGAGATGGTGACTCCACTAATCAGCCAGGCATTTCTTGAATCACCTTGGTATGATGATATTATTTACGTTTTATTGAATTTACAATCTCCTCCTGAATTATATAGGACTAAAAACAGGTTTTTGAAGATGAAATCCTTAAAATTTTGTATATTAGACAATGTTTTGTTTTGGAGAGATCATGAAGGTATTCTTCTCAATTGCTTATTAAAAGATGAATCTGACAAAGTTTTGCAAGAGTTTCATGCAGGTGACTATGGAGGACACCTTTACTGGAAGACCACTGCAGATAAAATCCTTAGAGCTAGTTTCCACTGGCCTACCTTTCTTGCCAATGTCAAAAAAATATGTGACCTCCTATCACAAATGCCAAATTTTCGAGGGGAAGAAAAAGCTCTTACCTTAACCCCTCAAGCCAATCTCTGTTGAAATACCTTTTCAACAATGGGATTTAGACTTCATTGGTGAAATTCACCCACCCTCCTCTGCCCAACACAAATGGATCGTCACAGCCATAGACTACTTCACAAAATGGATAGAGGCCATACCTTCAAGGCAAACCATAGATATTGTTATCATAACCTTCCTTGAAACCAATATTCTATCAAGATTTGGATGTTCAACTAAGCTCATTATTGGTAATGCAGCAGCCTTTAAATCCAAAAGAATGATAGATTTCTGCAATAAATACCATATCACCCTTGGCCATTCCACAACATATTACCCTCAAGGTAATGGACTGGCAGAATCCTCAAACAAAAGCCTAGTAAACATCATCAAGAAGTTACTAGAGGACAATAAGAAAACTTGGAATAAAAGGCTAGTCAATGCCTGATGGGTAGACAAATTGACTACTAAGAAATTAATTGGTACTTCTCCCTATCAACTAGTTTATGAGATGGAAGTTGTCTTTCCATCCTCTTTGGGAGTACCAGTAATGAAGATACTTCAATAATTGCAGGTTGAACCAAATAGTATCCAAAGAAGAATCAACCAAACTATTCATCTACAACAAACTGGAGAAGAGGTCTATGTCAGGTCTCAAGTTGTGCAGGAAAAGATTAAAAGGATTTTTTATAAGAGAACCAAGGCTGAATATTTCTACATTGGTGACAAAGTGCTAAAGTGGGATGCAAGGAGGGAAGACAAAGGCAAACATGGGAAATTTGATTTCTTATGGAAAGGTCCCTATGTCATTTATGCTTATAGTGGAAATAATGCTTTCTTCTTGAGAGAAATTGATGGTACAGATGCAGAAGGTGGGCCAGTGAATGGTCGAATGCTAAAACATTACTTTGAACCAAGTTACTAATTTTCATTTCCCGTTTGTACATATTCTATTTTCAAAAGTCTAGTTTGGGTTGGATGGTGATATTTGAAGTTGAAGCCCGAAGAGAAGGCCCTAGGCTTTAAAATATTCACTGTCATAAGTATCAATAATGTAGATTCACAGAAGGACACTTTGCAAGGTAACATCAGCAACAATTCAAAGGCTATTGATCTTTAGAGTTCTTGGCATTTCACGAGGATAAGACATCCCCAAGTGGAGCCACTGTTAGGTTCCTATACTAATAGGAGTCATAATTTTGAATGAATAAGGTTAAGCCTTGTAATATTGTACATACCTTTGCTTTCTGCAAATGTTTTCCATATTAAAAAATTAAAAAATGTAAAGAGGGTATGTCCTAAAAGAAAAATCAAAGGACAAAAGAATAAGAGAAGGTCAAAAAATGAAAATATATGAACCCCAAAAACAAAAATAGACCATGAAAGTGTGCAAGTCTAAATGCCACTACTATTTACTTTTATGCCTAATAATGATTGTGTGCAGCTTGTCATTCATGCCACAATCCATGGTAATCAAACTGTTTAATCTTTGTTACTTCATGATTTGAATTTTATGTTTATAGTTAGAGAATAAAATCTGGCCAAACAATTTAATCTTGGCAAAGCATAGATAGGTAGAGAAAATAAAAGGAGATCATAAGCTTAATCTGAGCCCTTGGATGATATAAGGTTAGAAATGGATAGTTTGTTTTATAAAATAAAAGATAGGATAAGGGTTTTCTAGCCTAAATTCACCCAAAGAAATGAAGAAAACATGTCAAGGTAAGAAATGGGTAAGTAGAAGAAAGGTTGCGGAAGTTCAAAGTTGATTGTATCAAAACACATGCATCATGCTTAGACACATATTTCAACATGTATGATCAGTTATGAAGGCAAAAGCAAAGGTTTGCAAGTTAGTGTGGTTAACTCCCCCTCATTCATTTTTCCCCTTTACTTACTAATTTCCTATCTACAAGTATATTCTAGTACTTTTAATCCTTCAACTCAAAGAGGCTCAGAGCATTTCTTTGACTTTTGGTGGGACCAAACCCTCGGCTTAATGGCTTACGGATGTCAAGTGCTAGAATCCCCTTCATAAAATCCATTCCCTCTTCGTTACCCCAATAAAACCCCTTTTCCTAAGGATAAACTTCATTTGCCTAGGAAAAGTGAAAATCCCCATGTAAATCCTATTTCACCCAAAAAAAACCCACAAAAAACATCTTATCCTAAGTACAAAGTGTTTGCACAAACATTACCTTTTTACTTAGGGGAATACCCACTCTACCCATCACATTTCATATTAATTTTTAGATTATATAAATCCTAAATACCTTTTCATGTATATTAATTAAATCCCATGACTAAATACCCCAAACCCTTAGTTTTAATAAAACTATACTATTTACCCCTTATTTCGAAAAAACAAACAAATCCTCTCATTAACCTTGAATTAATCACAAACCACTTGTGATTAAAGCCTCGGGCCCCGTAAAATTTTTCCCCATCCCTTCCGTGCTATTCCACCACTCGACTACCGTCTGATCGTCAGCACCTGAATCCGACGATGCACATCCATATCGGGCTCACTCGACACCCGACCTTTACTCAAAGAATTAAACCCCATCATTATGCCCCGCCCGATCATTTTAACCCGTCATTAACCTATTAATAAATCCCAATCCGTCGAGGATTAAAGCATTGGGCCCCCCTAAAGCCGATGCTTTTATCACCCGCGCACCTCCCTCGCCTGACTACCGTCAGATCACCATCACCCTCATCCGACAATCCACAGCCATATCGGCCGTGCCCGATCGCTGATCATTACCCGCCCGATAAAGTGGTTTTCCCCCGAACCCCAAAGGCTACATGTCAGGTGCAAAGGTAGATCGGGTGACCCCTCCTCAATACCGCCCGACCCTCATAAGCGGTTCGATGGCCTCCAATACCACCTCCCCGCTCAACCCGATAAACCACTTACTATTCATAAATATAAATTTCCGCGCCAAATTTAAAAAATTTGCTCGTTAAACCCTGAAAACTCTTCATTCCTTTTGCCCGTTTCACAGTAAAACCTATCAAACCCTTCGGCTCCACTCTAAACCTCTCCAACACAATTCGACCTCCGATTGCTTTCAAAACATTGCCACGACTCCTTCCCCAGACGTCCCTGTGCAAAAAAGCCATCAATTGCCTTTCGTGTTGACTTGTGTTTTATTAACAGATTGTTTTATTTTGCAGGTAATTAGTAGAAGACTAGAGCTTGGATAAACAGTTTTGGTACTAGTCACAAAACTTGTTTACTCCAAGACTCAAAAGGAAAATTATTCAAAAGCTTATATTATGAAGAAGAAGACAATTATACACAAAACATAGAAGAAAACATTCACACAAAGACATTGACTATCAAAACAGAGGAACCAAACAAAGTATACAGTTAGAAGACAAACATATCAAACATACAGAAAGTTGATCAATGTCCATTACTAGATGCTGATACATGGAAAAAACAAAAGAATTTACTGTTGAAATACACAGTAAAAGGTTAAAATGTACAGTAAAAGAAAAAACACAGTAAAGGATATTGACAGATCATCAAAGTAAAAGAGTATCAGATAAAAGCCTGAAGTAAATGAAGCCTCCAGCGTGAAAGATCCAAACAAAAAAGAGCATAAAGGGCTAAAACCAAACCATCAAGGCCAACAATACCACAATAAATGGGACAACATGAAAGCAGTTCAATAGTTGTCTCTATCTTCTGGCCAAAATATATTTTTATTTCCTAGATTAAATCTCAAGTTAGTTTGGGATATTTTGTAATAAAACTTTTGTATAAATACTTCACAATTCGAAGTATGTAGTGTGGATTCTTAGACATTTCTATAGACTTCTCAATCAAAAGACTGTAAAGTTATTGGATCATTGACTGAGCCAGCAAGTTGGAATAATGAATAAAGACAAGATATTTTACATTATTCATGTGTTGAGCGAAGTGCAGACAAGTATTTTCTCACGTTGTTGCTATCTTTCTTAAAGTTTTTCCACAATCTTTAATGTATTTCAGAATCTGAATGCTATAACTAGAATATTATCTTAGAATTTGTTTAATTATACTATGTTTTAACAGTTAGGAATATAAATGTTTTCTACTGATATCTAAGTTAAGGAATTATTAATTGCTTCTTAGTTTAGCTTGTCTCTTTATAATCTATAGAAAAGGATTCTTAATTACCTTTTATTTCTGATTACCCTTTGTTCCTCGTTGAAGTCCCGGTCTGAGAATTCTTAATTTCTATCTCACCCTGATTCAAACCATTTCACCCCTCTGGCCCAAAGACCTGCACTCTACTCTACTATCTTGCCCTTTGAACATTCCATTTAGTGAGTTGATAAAGTTCTCCTGCCCTTCTATTGACTCCACAACCCAATGGTCTAAAGACATCATTCTATCCATTTGCTTTAAGGATACCACCACCCAATCTTCAGTACAAATCAAAAAACCCTTGGACATTCATAACTAGCCTGAAATCCCAGCAAACAAAGCTAAATCATACAGAGAGAGCCCTCTCTGAGTATAGGTTGGCTAGAGCCTATGCCCAAAAGTTGGTTTGTGGTTACCTCAATCATTTTCTTTCTTCTAATAACTTCTAGAGAAAATTCTGAGTGATAACAGGCAAGATTTGGGAAAATTTTCCACCAAGGGAGCATTAATGAACCGGATTTGGGGGGAACGGTCGAATTCAAATTCAAAAAGCACTATAAATTATAAAGTACTGCCCAGCCAACAACAGTTGGTCATTTGCGAATTAAGCTATTGAGCAAAGCCCTGTTTGTTTTGTGCCGAGCATTGATTGAGCCCCTTAGTTCGCGAGTGATATATTTCTGGATGGACACGATGACAGCAGCCGAAGAAGTTATGGAAATAATGGAAATGACTGTCGAAGAGGCCGCGCAGGCCCTGACTATGGGGGATGCCCCAGAAGGTGCTAGGATTGTGGCAGAAATCCTGAAATCACCGCACACGCCAAGACCAAAGAAGGACAAACAAGCGATGGTTCCCGTACGTGTGTCCTCGTGGAACTCACTGCGCACCAAGCTGTCGATGGAGGAGAAGGGGAAGGTCGTTACCATAGAAACCGATGAGGAAAAAGAAGACCTAGAGGATCTTATCATCGAAGAAGACGAGGATGAAGGCATGGAGGAGGAAATTAAGCCTACGCACCCTCCAACAAAGCTCCCTGCCTATGTCCCTCCCCCAGAAAGGGAAGGCTAAAGTCCCCAAGGACCTTGACGAGACCAAGAGCTCATTCCAAACCCCGCTCCTCCCAAACAACATCATTTTTTAGTGCATGCACCTGGGACGGGTGTCGAGCTTAAAATTTGAAGATTGGGACCTCACTGACCATGAGAAGTTCCCTCATCTTGAGACCACGCACCTCATGAAGCCTAAGCAGAACACTGCGGTTGGGGTTACAGAATTAGAGTTGCGAAAGTGGTTGCATGGAGTGGAAAAGGCAGGGCTACTTAACCTGCTCTGGGTGCCACATTTCCATCGCGCCCTAATAACAATTTTTGTCAACAGGAAACTACTCTACCTAGTGCATGGTGGGTGTTTATGGTGGAGCCCATCCCCATCACAGAGGAATTGATTCACTGCGTTACTTAGCTGCCGCGCAAAGCAGAGGACCTCGCAGACATCTCGGAGGGGAAGAGTAGTGACTTGGCCATTGCAAAGGCCATGAAGAAGAAGTACAAGCTGGCAAAGAAGAAAAGGGGCTATGCCATATCCAACATCAATGACAAAGCAATGAAAGTGACAACCCAAATACTAGCTGGTAAGGTTGTGCGCAATTGCCGCACGGACGAGGTACCCGGGCCGATGGTAGCACTGGCCGAATTGTGCACGGAGGGGGTCCAGTTTAACTGGTCCGAGTTCCTCTGCAAGGAATTCTTGGAGAATTGTTGTGAAGCTCAAGAACAGGGAAAAATGTTCCATTATGCATGGCTTCTATTGTCCATAATGCTTGTGGTAGGGGATTGCCGGAAGATAGTCAATTCCCCACAATTAACAGGGATCTACCGGAGACTGTGAAGTATGCTTCGCTCTGGGCCACCAAGGATGCAAATAGAATCCGCGACAGTAAGATATTCTTGGTGTTCATGGAGATGAACCTCAAAATGGGGATAAACCGCAAGTCGCGGTTGTCACTGACTATTTACAACAGCCTGCAGAGTTTTGCAGAGTTCAAAGCAGACATCCACAACATATACATCAGAGCGTGCAAGGACCCAGCCAAGAAATGGAGAGAGCTACCCTTTGTAGCCACAGACAATGTAATCTTCAATGTACTGGAGACATGACCGCCATAGTGGCACGCTCCAGACATCGCAGAAATAGAGAAATCGACAACACAAAGGAGGAAAGAGGAGGCCACACTGCGTATGGTGCAGTTGGTGGAGAAAAGGAAAGAGGCAATGGCAGTAGAAGCGCAGAAGGCACTGGAGGCTGCATAGATAGCAACTGAATAGAAAAAGTCTGCAGCAGCAGTAGCAATATAGGAGGTAGCCGCGAAGGCCAAATGTTGCCTTTGCATGGGTAAGAAGCAAAGGAAGAAGAGGGAGGCGCAGACCCACAAACCACATCAACACAGTTGAAGCACCAGCACCCGACTGAGCGGATAGGGTCACGCAAGAAGGTCAAGGCATCGAAGTTGTCTATTGACCTAGTCACCCTAACCAAGGGTGATCTGCACGACATCGGCGAGACAGTAAGCCATGTCACCTCCGAGGCCCTCCAAAATTTATGCAAGAGAACCAGATTGTGTTGGGGGCCCTCAGAGTGCAGCTACAGGAGTTGCAGGTGCGCAATCCTCAGGTTGGTACCCTTTCGACCAGCCTCGCAGTCAGAAAAACGGCAGCAAAACAGATGTTGCGCGCTCGGGTAACGAATACCATAGTGTTGCCATAAGGGGCACTAGTGACACCAAATGAGGCCGACAGGCCTACGGTTAGCACGTTGAAGGGTCTCGGCATCAACATGGTTGCACTCCCACGGGGGACCTTATATGTTCTGTAGGATGGGATAACTACAAAACTGCGGGCTAGGAAGAGCCGCGCACTACAAGTCCTCTGTGAGCAGAAAATTAACATGGAACAGTTGATCTTGTAGCGCAATGAAGTGGTGTTGCGGAATCGAAAGCTGGTACAGGTACTAGATGAAGCTTGTCAAAGTGTCTCTGAGCTAGCCATCCCTGCAAACACACCAGTAGAGGCGCGCATCCATAGGCTAGCAACAGGAGGAAATGACAAAGGTTCAGCTGGAGTTCAGGTCGTTGACCTGCGGTTAAAGGCACAGCCGTCCACCCCTCTAGAAGTCAGAGAATAGCGCGCCAACGCTATTACAACAGGACTGGACGAGATCGATGGTGCAGTGTGAGACTACACCAGCGTGTTGGAAGAGTCATTTGAGGTCCTCACGAATCTACTGGAGGACCCCAACATCCAGCACTTAGAGACAGAGGCACAAGAACTCCAACAATATTATGATATCATCAAAGGAATTGTGCAGATGGTGGCCCTCACTCAAAGGCTCGCGCGGATGCAATAGGCCAAAGCGCTGAAAGAAATGGTGGACGCGGCACGACACAAGGAAGCAGTCCTAAAGGCATGAGTTCAGCCTTGGATCGACGAGGCCTTCACCATCACAGTAGAAATTGAAGGCAAGATTGCACAAATACATGGGATATAGGCACAGATGCAGATCCAGCAGGCATCAGCTCAATGCGTTACCGACCTTGTATTTGTTCAGGCCGAGTTGGAAAGACTCTGCGCGAAGATCTCCACGCCGATAGAGTGACTCGAGGGTGAGTCACGATGTTTGCGTTGGGTGCCTATTGGGCATGGAATCCCCCCAAGGCATGTTTTGGGGCTTAAAGCCCAAGTTTTGACCAAATACTTTTGTAAAAGCCTCACGAATTGCGGGCACGGAGTACGAAATTATAATAGATTCACAGGGTTGTCCACCCTAGTTTTTGTAATGTAATGTCGGCTGGATAGACCTACCCATGGTCCGTGGACCATGGGATTGTATAAATAGAGCGAGGCTCTAAGTGTAGAGAATGACTAAGAATGGAAGAATGATAAGTCTAAGTGATTGAGTCAAAGTGAAAAAGGTGTCTTTGGGTCGTAGAATAGGAGAAGGTTTTGCAGCTGAGTGTGTAGAGGCCTAGTAGTTCGCAGCTAAGTGCACGGACCCTTGCAGCTGAGTGCGCAACGGCCTAGTAGTCCACAACTAAGTGCGCGGAACCTTGTAGCTGAGTGTGGAGGGCAGGTCGAGTCTGTAACCGTTGGAAGAATCAATAAAGAGAAGTTTACCATATTTCTGTGTATCTTTTCCTATTTTAATGTATGATTGGGTATAATTTGCAAGTATAATGTTTATTTGTTGCGCGAACTCATGTGAATGTTTTGTGTAAGTAAATATAATGTAAGACATCCAAGAACGCTAAGGTAATTAACTGGTATAGGAAGATAAGTAAGATCTCGGGTAATAGCGTAGAGCATTTCTCTAGCAGCGCGGGAGCTCCACAACCTTGGTTAGGGTTGCGCGAAGGAAATATATCAGGGCGAGACAAACAGGAAAGTGCGCGAAGTGACCTGCACGTAGGGATGAATTGTTGGACTAGTCGAACCTTTCAGACATCTCAAGAGTGCGGAAACTAGGTTCCATCACCCTCCCATACTACTTCAGGTGAGACCTAATTCCACGCTCCACGGAATGTTGCCGAAAGGTCCAGTAGTATAGAGATTTGTTTGGCTAATTAACTCCAAACCTAGGTCAGGCCCCAACAAGCCAACAACACCACCTCTCAACTGTACACAACCTTCCTTGTTTATGGGTTCCAAATATTAGAACCTTTTAAACCATCCTTATACCCAATAAAGATGCACTTTTCAGATTTATTATCTGTTGACGGCGTTGGACTGGCCAACACTCGGAGGATATCCCCAGTATGAAGTCCCAACTAGACCTCACATTGTTTGGTGTAGGAATCCCATCCAGTACGATGGCCTGATTGCCATTATCTTAAAGATATGCCTTAGTTCTTGCTTGTCAGCACGTGAGAGTGGTTTATTTTGTCTTCGAACAACGAGGTTCATGTGCCTGGTGAGTTCTTAGCGATACTTGTGTCAAAGTTCTTTCACTGCAAAGGGAGAGTATGGAAGTGAGTGTCAGGTTGAAAGGGAATAGTCCCAACTCTGCTAGAGACACACAACACAACAGGACATGTACAACTTTCGGTAGAGTAGTCCACATAGATGCAACATTCACAAACAAAAGGTGAACAGATAACACATTCAACACCTAGTGGAATGGTCCACACGAGTGTGACGAGCGTTATAACAAGTTTACAAGAATGAATATGTCAAGTGTCCGGTGGGATAGCCCACACAGGCGAGACAACATTAGCAACTGATACAACAAATTTCCAATAGCATATGTACTAAAACAACTAAAATAGTTCAACTGTTTTAATATAGGTTAAAGCCACATGCATTACAAGCGTCCAAAGAATAGTCTTACAAATGAATGCAATACATGTGTGAAAATGTGTTGGCCTGTTAATAGGCTTTTGAATTAAGTGAAAGTTCCCAGACATATCCGTACACCATTACATCTATAACCCCGGTAGTGAGGTGTTGGAACCACTGCTTGCTCCTCAAAGAAAACATTACAGACTGTCAACGCTATGTAGAAGGTGCCAAGGTGAAAAAGTCTATTGCATGTACAAA
Organism: Pinus taeda; assembly: GCA_000404065.3. Lineage (NCBI taxonomy): Eukaryota > Viridiplantae > Streptophyta > Pinopsida > Pinales > Pinaceae > Pinus > Pinus taeda. Next base: position 38,611 of record APFE030995993.1, on the reverse strand, counting down.
TGAGGGGTATATATAGCCAAGGGTGAAACTGAATTATGACTGTTCAACTTCCCTCATCACTGTTTGGCTTACATGACTCTTCAACTTTACATGTGGGTCTCTTGGACTTCCACATTACATTACATTGATTACAATAATATGGCCCATAGTACTGATGTGACCGAGATGACTCATGACATGACTCGACACGACCGTGCTAGTATGTTCATACTGATGGTGGTGTCCATGTCGAGTCGCAGTGCTACTGAGTGATGAGTGTGCTCTTGGTGTATCATAGTTTCATCTATGCATGGCAAGGTGTGTGGATTCTTCGATGGTCTTGGTGTTCACTTGATATTTCATGTATGCGCATGTGTCTCCTTCACTTGCTACTTGGTACGCTTCGTGTGTTCGTCCATTCGCGAACAAGTCTCCTAGCATGCACTCTTTTTTCATCCCTTTATTCATCGTGCCATGTCTCATCCATGTACTTGTATCTGCAATCACTCATATTGAGATGACATCAAATCCAGAAATATCCTAGTCTACCATGATGCATCATCTTTCGTTTTCAGGTGCAGATGATCGGAGAGAGGACAACCCTCTGAGACTACACAAAGCACATTTCAGGCCGGGATGCAGGCTCTAGGCACTATCAATGAAAATTGCACAAAGGTCACTGGGAGGTTGAGTTGGGAAGGTTGGATTAGCAGTGACTGTTTGCGGGATCTGGCTCGGCTGGAGGGAATATCTACACAATTTTTCCAAGGAGACAGTGCACACAGCAGGGGGACACTAGCAATGAAAACTACGCAGATTCCTTGAGGAGGTTAGCAGTGGGAGTCTGCTGGCCAATTGGATCAACAGTGACTATTTGCGGGATCTGGCTCGACTGGGGGGAATATCTACACAATTTTTCCAAGGAGACAGTGCAGACAGCAGGGGGACACTAGCAATGAAAACTACGCAGATTCCTTGAGGAGGTTAGCAGTGGGAGGCTTGCAAGGAATCCTTGCGCAATTTCTAGGCTAATTAGGATGTTGGGAATCTAGGATACAACCCATGAAACTGTGCAATTTTTAGGAGGAGCAGTAGGCTGGCTAGCTTACATAACCATGAAAATTTCGAGGACAGTGCAGTGACAGGCAGTGGGTGTCTGTCTGATATGTCTGCACAATTTCTTTAGTCAGCAGAGATGAGCATGCTTGGCAACTTCTGCGTAATTTTTTGGAAGAGTAAGGCCCGAGGTCACTGCCTAGTTAAACTCTCTCGTTGACCAGATGGAGGCTTGATGGCTTTGCTTGTGGGAAGCGCATATTGAGATGGCTTTCTCAGAAACTTAGGCGTTGTTCTGGGTGACAGTCAGCCGGGTCAACTCCAAGATTGTGCAATGCAGATTACTTGGGAGGCAACCTCAAGCTCTGCACAACTCTAGGCAGCAGTACATGATTACTGAGAGCTGATATTGCACAGTGCAGCTTAGCAGGGGTCCAATTATTGGAGGGTGGTCTGGTCGACAAAGATTCAAAAAAATGACTAAGTGTGTGAACGAGTGACTTCATACATGCATGACCTTGTGAACAGACACTCAATATGTTTTGACGACAAGACACCTCGAACCATTAAGATAACATACACTCAGTGTGACTGAACAACGAGTGCAAGCGACAAGCGCGACACTTGTGATAGATTGTTGAATGACCGTGATGACTCTTGCCTGATAGTGCTTAAAACATTGTGTGTGAGTGTGATAGATGTTTACATAGCGATCACAACTCAAACACAACCTTCAACGTCACCAGAACGAGGTCGCAAGCATGACATAGCAATCAACATGTCGAGGAAAACAGTTGGTCTAACACATGAAAAGGAAACAAGACATGTGGAAGAAACACATAAGATAACTTTTCATGTTTGTGCACGTGCATGTTACGAAGGACAAGATGATATGACAATGACAAGCAGTCCTGCAAACTCAACTAAGAGGTGTACTTCGAAAGTTGTTCTTTACTTACCATACTTACCCTCAAGATGATCATGTGTCTGACAGAGTTTGCATGCAGTCCTGATATTTTACATTACTTGGTTCCTTGGTCCTCCTCAAATCCTTGGAAGGGATTTCAAAATGTCACGTTTTCAGTAGTCACTGAGAGGTAGATCTGCGCAATTTCAGCGGACAGTGACTGCTGCCAGAATGAGGCCCTAGGAGGTTCATCTGCATAGTTTCTGCACACAAGGTAGACATGGCATCTTGGACAACATTGCACAGTTTTGAGGCACATGATACTACTACGAGATGGGGGTTCTGGGAGGACACCTCTGAGCAATTTTTAGTGCAGTGTAGCTAGACTTCTCTACGCATTTCTGGAGAGTAGTGTTGGCTGCCTAACTTCTCTACACGTTTATGGAGAGCAGTGTTAGTTGGGGTCTCTGTTGGCTGTAGGGTTTCAACAGGCAAGGGAAGTTGGCGTCTTTGCGAGGTTTCAATAGGCAAGGGAGGTTGGTGCCTTTGCGGGGTTTCAACAGGCAAGGGAGGTTGGTGTCTCTGCACACTGTGGGGTTTCAGCAAGCAAGGGAGGTTAGTGTCTCTGTGCACTGTGGGGTTTCAGCAGGCAAGGGAGGAAGCTTGATGGTTTCAGAAGAAAAGCGCACGGTTCCGGGAGGCTGGATTAGGTTAGGTTGCTCGAGAAAATGGCTAAGTGTGAGATCAGTGAAACATATGTATACATTGATAGGACTTGACTGTGATCGCATACAGACAGTTAGTGACACAACGTAGACCATCCAAAAATCATAAGACATACTTTGCTTGATGCAACAACCTTCGTGACAAGAGTGCGTGAAGTGAGTGTGAAACATGTCTATGTGATGACAACCATTCGTGCACACATGCTTTCCTTTGAAGCAAAACAAAATTACCTTTGCATGACAAACAATAACCCCTATGCATGAAAATGACAGATGCTTCATAAAGATGAAAACATGAACAACTCTTAGGATCAAGGAGGGGAGCTTGAAATCGTCAGCTTACCAATAAGTGACCAAGGATGATCGATAGCAGGATTCAAGGTAGGCTCCGAAATTTTCATGTGAGCCAAAATTTTGGAGGGTGTTTGTAGGCGCTACAACACTTGGCGACACACTAGTAGAACTCCAGCTCTCTGAATGGACCTTGCTTCGTGAAAAGCAAGTCTAACCCTTCTAGAAGTATTGCTTGATTCTTCGACCGTGATGGCTTCTGCACTAGCTTGTGTGAAAGATGTAATCCCTACCATTCTCTTGATCGGTCAACACACATTCCAAGCCAAGGGTTAACCCAAAACCAATTGGAGTAGGCGATACTAGTTAATAGTACATGCGTTGTGTTTTCACCAAGACTCACTCTAAACAGAACATATTTTCCATTAAGGCATCATCGTCTGAAGACAACAAGCTCTTCATAAAGAGAGAGGACAATAGATAACCAAGTGTTGATAGTTGTACAAGTCCTCTTAGATTTTCCCAGCTTGTCTTGAGAGGGCTACACGGTTTCACGAGAGGCTAACCTACGGGTATAAGCAAGCAAAGAAAGAAAAAAAGGAAAAAGCAGAAGTAAAGTGAGAGCAAAAGAAAGAAATAAAAGCAAGCAAGCAAGAAAACCAAACCAAGTAAGCCGGCAAACAAACATGCAAACTAGAAAGAAAATCAAAGACTACTCCTACTCCTACGCCTACGCTACATAGTGCATGGGCCTACTCACGTGAAGTGATATTTCCAATGCAGCCACTGGCATATTGGCTGGCCCATGTTGGTGAAGGCATGGTTCACGAGAAGCACAGTCAAGCGAACAGCAAACATAAAAGATATAACAATGAATACCAACATACTCTAAGTTTAAACATATCCACGGAAAAGAAAAGAGTGAAAGCACAAGACAAACACTCTGTGGACTTACCATGGTGCTATGAGACACTGCATACAGATGATAAGCATATGCATTCTCTTAACTATGACTGATAAGCAAACATGAGAAAAAGAGACAACTTACACCTTGCAAGTGTGCTTGTTGTGAATTATTCCTCCAGTGCGTAAGAAATGGGATCATTCGATTCCAGTGGAGGAAGCGAAATATGTGTGTTGGATTGATCTTCAGTGCATACAGATGAGTGATGAGGAGCCTTGGGTGTTTCACAAATTTTCTAATCGGAAGTGGAACTAACCTCAAGACAATGAGGGCCTGACATAACCATCAGCTCAGGCTGAAGTGCCTCAACATCCTATGGGGTTTCCACTTCGTCAATAGATAGATCATCAGAGACCAATGGCTTAGACAGATTAATAGTGAGTGAATCAACATCGTGATCAAATGAAGAAGTACAGATATCATGACAACCAAGATCAGAAAATTTAGGATGTTTGTCGGCATCCTCATGGTTTGATGAATCATACAAAGGGGTAGATGATAAGCAAGAATGTTTACCCTCTGTGTTTCTAGAAAAGGTAAATGAAAATTCAAGGGGATTTTCAATGTAATATTTGTCCTCTCCGCTATCAAATGATAGACTAACATAAGGTGTGTTTTGTGAATGATCGAAAGTAGATGCATCTGTGGATGCATTTACATAAGGAAAATCAGAGATAACAGAATCACTAGAGATGTCAGGAAAAATTGGAGGAGACACAGACAGAAGGGGGTCATCCTTTACCACGGGTTCATGTTCAGATTCCTGCACACACTCATCATGAATGATATCGCAAGTTGGTTTCATAACACCAACTTCATCGACAACTTGATCCTTGTTCACAACAAGTGTGGAGTCCAGAATGGAAGAACACAAGATAATACAATATGGAGGATCAGCAGAACACGGGGACGAAGGTTGAGGTAACAAGTCCACATGACAACCAGCAGACTTGCAAGCCAAATATACGTAGATATAAAGAGTAATGAGGGTGGGAGGATGTGACAGTTGAATAGATGTGTGTGCATGTTCTCCCACATCACTCTGTAGGGTTGGAGCTGTTTGATGAGGGGAAGGCGGATAGTCACTTGTGATCGACTGGGTCCATTTGTGATTGCACAGCTCCATCACCAAAGTATGTTGAGCAGGGTTTGAAATTTTTCTTCTCATTGGGATAGATTGATTTGTGAAGGCAATATTCAAATCTATCCATGTGATATTGGAATTTCATCTAACTTTTTAGAGCTCCAAACATGAATAGATGGAAGCGCCCCCAAAATTCCTCTAGAGATTCATGCGGGGCCTTCCATTGTTGTAACATATTTTTATCAAGTGCTTCACGATCGAAATGGTGAAAAACAGATTCTATTAGATCATTGAATTTCTTGAATGAGTGTATGGAGTTATGAGGCAATGTGCTACACCAACGCAATGGGTAGTTACGAAGTGTGTGCATGAGCAAAAAACAAACCTTTGTTTCATTAAAACCTTCCACGTTCTCCATGAGCACATGGAAGTCATCTAAGTGATCAGGCCAGGCCATTTCGCCTTCATTGTCATACGTGATTTCTGAAAAGTGATCCCAAAAACCCCTCTCAAGGTGAAAGATATGTCCATTGGACAAACATTTCAGAGGGTGAACTATAACAAACTCCATAATAGATGTGCGAAGATTCAAAACAGATTGCAAGGACTCAGCTTGTCATCTCGTCGTGCCATAAATGTTGACGGTGTTGAACCCGCCAACATTCATGAGATATCCCCGATATCAAGTCCCAACTAGACCTCACATCGTTTAGTGTAGGAATCCCATCTGGTATGATTGCCCAGTTGCCATTATCTTAAAGATATGCCTTAGCTCTTGCTAGTCAGCACGTGAGAATGGTTTACTTTGTCTTTGAACAACGAGGTTCACATGCCTGGTGAGTGCTTAGTGTTGCTTGTGTCAAAGTTCTTTCACTACAGAGGGAGAGGGTGGAAGTGAGTCTCAGGTTGAAAGGGAATAGTCCCAACTCTACTAGAGACACATAACACAATATGACATGCACAACTTTTGGTGGAGTAGTCCACATGGATGCAGTAGTCACAAACATAAGGTGAATAGATAACACGTACAACACCCAAAAAAATAGTCCACACGAGTGCGACAGATGTTATAAGAAGTTTACAAGAATGAATCTGTTGAGTGTCTGGCGGGATAGCCCACATGGGAGAGACAACTTAGCAACTGATACAACACATTTCCAATAGCATATGTACTAAAAAAACTGAAATAGTTCAACTGCCTTAATACAGTTTAAAGCAATATCCATTACAAGCATCCAAAGAATAGTCTTACAAACGAATGGAATACATGTGTGAAAATGTGTTGACCTGTTAACAGGCTTCTGAATTAATTAAAAGTTCCAAGACACATCCGTACACCATTACATCACTAACCCCAATAGCAGGACATTGGAGCCACTGCTCACTCCTCAAAGAAAATATTACAGACTCTCAAGGCTATGTGGGAGGAGTCAAGGTGAAAAATTCTTTTGCATGTACAAATGAGGTGTATATATAGCCAAGGGTGAAACTGACCCTTGTGATTGTTCAACTTCCCTCATGACTGTTTAGCTTACATAAATCTTCAACTTTACATGACTCTTCAACTTTACATGTGGGTCTCTTGGACTTCCACATTACATTGCATTGATTACAATAGTATGGCCCATAGTAGTGATGTGGCCAAGATGACTCATGACATGACTTAACACGACCGTGTTGGTATGTTCATGTTGATGGTGGTGTCCACGTCGAGCCGCAATGTTGTTGAGTGATGAGTGTGATCTTGGTGTATCATAGCTTCATCTCTGCATGGCAAGGTGTGTGGAGTCTTCGATGGCCTTGGTGTTCTCCTGATATTTCATGCATGCGTATGTGTCTCCTTCGCTTGCTACTAGGTACGCTTCATGTGTTTGTTCATTCGCGAACAAGTGTCCTAGCATGCGCTCCTTATTCATCTCGTTCGTCATCGTGCCATGTCTCATCCATGTACCTGTATCTGCAATCACTCAAGACAAGACGACATCAAATATAGAAATCTCCTAGTCTACCATGATGCATCATATTTTTTTTTCGGGTGCAGGTGACCGAGAGAGAGGATAAGGCTCTTAGACTTCGGAGAGCACATTTCAGGTCGGGATGCGAGCTTTGGGCACTGTTAATGAAAATTGCGCAGAGGTCATTGGGAGGCTGATATGGGCAGTCATGATTAGTAGTGACTGTCTCTGGAATCTCCCTCGTCTGGAGGGCAGATCTGCACAATTTTTCCAGGGAAACAGTGCAAGCAGCAGGGGGACACTAACAATGAAAACTGCACAAATTATCTGTGGAGGCTAACAGCGGGCTGCGGGAGGCTGTTGGCCAAAACTCTGCAGAGCTGAGAGGCTGGCTTGCAGGACATCCCTGCGTAGTTTCTAGGCTGAGTGGGATTTTGGGTAGCTTGGAGACACCCCATTAAAACTATGCATTTTTCAGGACGAGCAACAGGCCGACTGTTAGGGTGGATGGCTGATAGAACTGTGCAAATTTTGACAAAAGTGCAGCGATAGGCAGCGGGTGTTTGTTCGTCAGGTCTACACAATTTATTTAGTAAGCAAAGGTGAGCATGCTTGGCAACTTTTGCGTAATTTTTTGGAGTGAGGTTAGGGGTCACTGCCCGATCAAACTCTCCGGTTGACCATCTGGAGGCTTGATGGCTTTGCTTGCAGGCAACGAATATAGATTTGGCTTGCTTAGAAAATTTTGCACTGTTCTAGGTGACATTCAGTCAGGTCGACTCCAGGATTACATAATGCAGACTACCTAGGAAGTAGCCTCAAGCTCTACCAATTCTGGGTAGCAGTACATGATCACTGAGAGCTGAGACTGTGTAGTGCAGCTCAACAGGGGTCCAGTTGTTGGAGGGTGGTCTGGTCGACAAAGTTTCAAAAAAAATACTAAGTGTGTGAATGAGTGACTTCGTACATGCATGACCCTGCAAACACACACTCAACATGACTTGACAACAAGACACCTCGAACCATTAAGACAACATACACTCAGTATGACTGATCGACGGGTGCAAGCGACAAGCGCGACACTTGTGATAGATCATTGAACGACAGTAATGACATTTGCATGACAGTGCTTACAACATCGTGTGTGAGTGCGATAGATGTTTACATAGCAAGCAAAACTCAAACACAACCTTCAACATCACCAGAATGAGGTCACAAGCATGAAATAGCAATCAACTTGCCGAAGACAAAAGTTGGTCAAACAAGTGAAAAGGAAGCAAGACATGTAGAAGAAACACATAAAATGACTTTTCGTGTTTGCACACATGCATGTTACTGTGGACAAGATGATATGACAATGACAAGTTGTCCTGCAAACTCAACTAAGAGGTGTACTTCGAAAGGTGTTCTTTACTTACCATACTTACCCTCAAGATGATCATGCATCCGACAGAGTTTGCATGTCATCTTGAACTTTTCCATTACTTGGTTCCTTGGTCCTTATCCTCAACTCCTTGGAAGCGATTTCAACATGTCACTTTTTCCTGTAGCCACTGAGAGGTAGATCTACCCAATTTCAGTAGATAGTGACTGTTGCTGGAATGAGGCCCATCTACGCAGTTTCCGCATGCAAGGCAGAGAGGGAAACTTGGAAAACATTGTGCAATTTTGAGGCATAGGACACTACTGTGGGATGGGGGTCCTGGGAGGACACCTCTGTGCAATTTCTAAGAGTGCAGTTGGACTTCTCTGTGCATTCCTAGAGAGTAGTGATGCCTGCCTAACTGCTCTGCGCATTTTTGGAGATAATTCTGGCTGGGGTCTCTGCGTGCTTCGTGGTTTCAGCAGGCAAGGGAGGTTGGTGTCTCTGTGGGCTGTGAAGTTTCAACAGGAAAGGGAGGTTGGTGTCTCTATGGACTGTAGGGTTTTAGCAGGAAAGGGAAGTTGGTATCTTTTTACACTGTTGGGTTTCAACAAGCAATGGAGGAAGCTTAATGGTTGTAGAACAAAAGCGCAAAGTTACGGGAGGCTGGATGAGGCTAGGTTTCTTGGGAAAATGTTAAATGTGAGATCAGTGAAACATATGTAAAAATTGATAGGACTTGACTGTGATCGCACACGGATACTTAGTGACACAACGTAGACCATCTAGAAATCATAAGATATACTTTGTTTGATGCAAAAACCTTCATGAAAAGAGTGCGTAAAGTAAGTGTGAAACATGTCTATGTGATGACAACCACTTATGCGCACGTGATTTCCCTTGAAGCAAACAATATTCCCTTTGCATGACAAACAACAACCCCTATGCCCGAAAATGACACATATTGCATAAAGATGAGAATGTGGAAAACTCTTAGGATCAAGGAGGGGAGCTTGAAATCGCCAGCTTACCAATAAGTGACCAAGGATGATCAATCGCGAGATCTAAGGTAGGATTTGAAATTTGCATGCAAGCCAAAATTTTGGAGGGCGGTTGTAGCCGCTACAACACTATCAAACTTTGTTCTTTTATCCTTTGGAACATGTACATATGCATCACATCCAAATACCCTCAGATGTGAAAGAGAAGGTTTCTTACTAGTCAATACCTCTTGTGGAGTCTTATCCTCCAACGCTGATGAAGGTGATCTGTTGACCAGGTAACATGCAGTCTCCACCACCTTTGCGCAGAATTCTTGTCCTAACCTAACACCACTAAGCATGCTTCTTGCCCTTTCCATCAACGTCTTATTCATTCTTTCTGCAACTCCATTTGCTTAGGTGTGTATGGAGTAGTCTTCTGCCATGCTATACCACACTTCTTACAAAACTTTTCAAATTCCTTCTTGCAAAACTCTCCACCGTTATCTGTCCTCAACACCTTTATCTTCTTCTCTGTCTGTTTTTCCACCAGAGCTTTAAATTCTTTAAACCTATCAAAGATTTCAGATTTCTTCTTGAGGAAATATAGCCATGTACTCCTTGAGAAGTAATCTATAACTGATACATAGTACATAGAATTTCCCAGTGATGGAACCAACAAAGATCCAAACATATCACTGAGCACAAGCTCTAATATTTGTTTTGCCCTTTTACCACTAGAGGGGAAACTCACCCGATTATGCTTCCCATATACACAATTTTCACTGAATTCAAAATCCAAAGAACTATTATACATACCTTCTACCATACCATTACCATGAAGTATTCAAAGGACCTTCTCTCAAATATGTCTAAGCCTTTGATGCCATAGCATGGTCTTTTCTCCAAAGACCACTAGATTTTCTACTCCACTTTCAGGAACCACAGAACTATTGCACCCATCAATAATAGTGCTACCTTGAAGCTTGTACAGAGTTCCAATCTGAACTCCTTGCATCAATACCAGTGCTCCCCGAACCATCTTGCAGGTATCTTTCTCGAACACTATTTTTACACCTGCATCATCCAGCTTGCTTATAGAAATGAAATTTCTAGCTAATGCAAGAATATGCAAAACACTCGAAAGTGTTCTAATCCTTCCACCTTGCAACTTTAACTTGACTTTTTTTATCCAGGTCCAGGTGTGACAAAGGACCCTTCCAAGACCTTTTACTTTCGTGATGTGTTAAATTGCATTTTTAAAAGAACATAAATGAATACATTTACATGCTGTAAAGAAGAGGAACATGTCAATCATCAGCAACATAAAAACATAAGCTGTTGATAACGGAGTTCGTCCAGGAGGGACTACGTCTCCGGGCCCCGGTGTCAAGATGGTGTAGGCCATTGCGTTAAGTGTTGTCAATAGTGATGATGTACATAGAGGTGATGTCACTGTTATACAAGGAAAATAGCCTCACATAGGAGTGGCTCCAAGAGATGTTACATTGCAGGAACTCTCAAGCAAAAGACTCCTATCAGTATGACACAAACTCACACATGATGAGCATCCCACCAACATGGCATAAAAGGGATCTCAATGGAAACATGCATGACGACAGAATGAGTATCCCATCAACATACAACAAAGGGATCTCAAAACATAACATGACAAATCATGACAACAAGTACATCACATAGACAATTCCACGTCCCATCAAGCAGGAATCATGAAAACAAGTAATACACAAGATACCACATCAAACATCAAACAGGGATCTATGTAGCACAATGCATGGCAAAAGAAGTACATGTACACATTTCATATACCTCACAACCAAGGGCCAGCTGAAGAAGCGGATGTCAAACTGCTGAAGCTATTTGTGCCATCGATCTCATGACATCAATCGCATGGAAATGGCTACTCGCACATAAATGCTGACACCTGCATTCCACTTAGAAAAGTGGCTGGAAAAGAGAATGAGCAAATGAGAAATCTAAATGCACCATCAGATTTGTGACGTCGAATAGTGCAAAATTGACTGTCCAATTTTTGAATTCTAAGAAAGTGAGAATTTAGGCTCAATGAATCTTTTAGATTCCCCCTAGATTCCTCAAAGATTCCCTCCTCCAGGTCCTCTGCAAATATGTTGCTCAAATCAGGACACTGACTGCGCCATTGGGTTCCTTGTGGAATTTTGAGAAAAATGAGTATGAAGTTGGCTGCATTCTGACTTTGGCGAATTTCAGCCTCTAAGGAATCTGGAAGATTCCCTCCATTTTGAATATGCAATTCTGCTGCTCAAAAGGTGAATATGGCCTTGCCATGACGTTCCCTGCCAAAACTTGAGAAAATTGACTGTAAACTTGGTAACATTATGATAAAAAGAATTTTTACCTCCCCGGAGAATCTTTGGGCATCAAAGAATATTTTGCCTCAAAATGCATGTCAAGGTTCTGCCTCCTCTGTCTCAAAATCCATGTCGCACTTCTTCCTCCTCTTGCACCGAGAAAATGAAGGTTTTTATAAAACTTTTATGGCGGAGTTAACAAGGTTAAGCCTTATGGCTCAATGGTGGCAAAGATCCCTAGCCCGGCGGAGATCAGGGTTCAAATCCTCCGCATTGAAAAATTATCATATAGTTTTGGCGGTTAATTAAAAATGTTTTGGTGAGGTTGCATGCATTGAATTAACATGGGCACATTTGTTGTTTGGTTGTTGACGCGTTAATTTTTTGGGGGTTGGTTGCATTAATTTTGGAACCGTTGTTTGGTGGTTCATTCATGGGGCCGCGCGGTGGGGGCCGGCCCACGTGGGCCGGGTGGGTTCAATCCCCGCTTGCCTCCTCATTAACGTATGGCATATACGTTAGTTTATTAAGGGAGATGAGAGGAGGGGGTGGCGGGGTTGGTGGCCCCCAGCCCCCTTTTTTATATTTTTTTTATTGTTAATAAAACAATAGGTCGTTGGTAAAAATTCTAAATTTAAGGTGAAGGAGTCATTTTAACTGGACCACAAATTCACCTGGAATCTGGCTCAGGTTGGCCGGAATCTGGTGGTCGAGTTCTGTCCAAATTGTAGCCTCCTTAAGCCTACCTAGTCAGCAAAAAGTCAACCCAACTTTGACTGCTTCTAACTTCCTCATCCGAACTCGGATTAACGAACTGTTCACACCACCACGATTAGGACGACGAGATCTACGCTCTAATCCTAGCTTGAGCATAATCCAAACATTTTGATTTTTGAGCTTTCTCGAGTCCTCTTTGTCCTGTGTGTGTCTTTGGAGCCACCTAGATCAATCCTCCCCACTAAGGAGCTTTTGGTCCTCCAAAAGCATGAAAAATAATCTGCAACTTCTCTGTACCTTGCCTGCATTACAAGCATCCTGAAAGGTCTCGCTTCCATCTCCTTCACCTTTGTTCTTCGAAGCCTTAAGCGATGAGACGACACCTGCAACCTCTGCAACCTATAGTACATTGTTTCGCAAATTACATGCTTGACTTTCATGACCAAATAATGACCCAAGCATCCCATACTTGCCACGAGTTTATAACACATACTCGGTGGTCAAGTTTACATAAAGATGGATGCAATACCCCGGCTACATAAACAAGGCCAACATATCATTTTTGCTTCAACAAGTGATGGAAAACACATCATCACTGCAACACATGATTTACAAAAATAAGGCCAAATGCTATTGTTTCTTTGACAAGTGATGGAAACATGACATCACTTTCAGAGTTTAAAATGCAACTCAAAATAAGACCAGACATCATTGTTGTTGAACAAGTGATGGAAAACACATCATCACTTTTACATTTTAAAATGTAACAAATGATTTACAAAAGAACGACCATGAAACGCTAAGATATCTAGAAACCATTTTTCACTTATCAAGGTGAAAGGGTTGCCTCCTTGTGGTGCATTCAATTGTCGAATGACCGCTTCACCTGGTTAATGCACTGACGCTTTGTCTTTAAGGTGCTGTTCTGGATGGAGCCTCCAACATGTGGCTCTTTGATGGCCACTTCTGTCGCACTGACTGTAATACATCTTCTTCCTCCAGATCTGTTTAACGTGTTTCTTTGCCTGTTGTTGAGAGGGTCTTTCACGCCTCATCCTTTTGTGTGCTGCCATCCTTTTCCAACATAGAAAATGTATGGTTATGTAAACCACAAAAGGTACATGTTTTTCGATCCCATGATTTACATTCATCTCTAACAACATGATTACAACCGAAATGAACATTGTAATGTTGAGATTGGTTATACATTTCCTTACTGTCTCTGGTGTAAGTATGGCAATGGGAGCTTGCCTCAGCTCTTTCCCTGCAATGGAAACTTCCATGGGAGGATGGTGATGTGTTCCCACCATTATCTTTCCTCGATGATTTCAACGATGTCTCGGACGAATCTAACACCTTCGAGCATTCTCCCTCAGTGTATCTCAAGCCTGCAAATTGAGGTCTCTGCACAACCTCCAATGGTTGAGTTATGTCTTGGTTATTAACACCAAGTTATTTTTCCTCCTCATGCCTCGTCCTTGTAAGGAACCTCATGTTTGTCCATGTGATTGGGATCTCCAAACCTCCAACAGAAATCATACTATGTGAATACGAGATCAAAAGGAAATCATCATATTTTACCTCCTTTGTTGACTTGCAAAGAACTGATGAGGGCTGCTCATCATCCATTGTTGGTGGTTCACTAACTGTCGTGGCGCATTCCCCAACTTCCTTTCTGACATATCCAAGTCCTATTCAACAAGGAAATTCCTCTACTTTGATGGGTTTGACAATGCCTTGGCCATTAATGTCGAAGCCTTTTCCTTCATACCCCATTTTCTTCAACAGTTTAGAGCCAATTCCTATGGTATGATTTTCAAAAATAGTGAAATCATCATCAGGAAACATACATGAATTCAAAAAATTACATTTTACCTCACATGGGTCACGCTGCAGCTTTTCCAAGTCCTCGTCCTTTGCTTGCAGTTGTCGTAGCAAACCATGTTTCTCCTCTTTCTCTTCATGTAGACACATCTTCAATTCAACGTTCTCTGTTTGAAGACTTTGCTTGTTGTGTTTCAGTTCTTCCAAGGCATCTTCTATGGCTCACAACTGAAGCTACAATCGCTCCTTTTCCTCTATCTCTTTTTGTAGAGTTTCATACATTATTTCTACCCTTTTGGAAATGTTGAGCATGGTCTCGTACATCACTTTTTCATCCTTTGTCGCTGCACGTTCCACTGTTCACGTTGCAATTCACATCAACGCAAAAACTGCTCTGATACCACTTGATCCAAGTCCGGGTGTGACAAAGGACCCTTCCAAGACCTTTTATTTTCGTGATGTGTTAAATTGCATTTTTAAAAGAACATAAATGAATACATGTACATGTTGTAAAGAAGAGGAACATGTGAATCATTAGCAACATAAAAACATAAGTCATTGATAACGGAGTTCGTCCAGGAGGGACTACGTCTCCAGGCCCCGGTGTCAAGATGGTGTAGGCTGCTACATTAAGTGCTTTCAATAATGATGTTGTACATAGAGGTGATGTCACTATCATACAAGGAAAATTCCCTCACACAGAAGTGGCTCCAAGAGATGTTCCATTGTAGGAACTTTCAGGCAAAAGACTCCTATCAGTGTGACACAAACTCACGCATGATGAGCATCCCACCAACATGGCATAAAAGGGATCTCAATGCAAACATGCATGACAACAACATGAGTATCCCATCAACATACAACAAATGGATCTCAAAACATAACATGACAAATCATGACAACAAGTACATCACATAAATGATTCCATGTCACATCAAGGAGGAATCATGAAAACAAGTAATACACAAGATCCCACATCAAACATCAAACAGGGATCTGTGCAACACAATGCATGGCAAAAGAAGTACATGTACACATTTCATATACCTCACAACCAAGGTCCAGCTGAAGAAGCGGATGTCAAACTACTGAAGTTGTTCGTGCCATCGATCTCACGGTATCAATCGCATGGAAATGGTTACTCGCACATAAATGTTGACACCTGCATTACACTTAGAAAAGTGGTTGAAAAATAGAATGAGAAAATGAGAAATCTAAACACAACATCATATTTGTGACGTCGAATAGTGCAAAATCGACTGTCCAATTTTTGAATTCTGAGAAAGTGAGAATCTGGGCTCAAGGAATCTTTTAGATTCCCCTAGATTCCTCAAAGATTCCCTCCTCCGGGTCCTCTGCAAATCTATTGCTCAGATCAAGAAACTGATTGTGCCATCGAGTTCCTTGCGGAATTATGAGAAAAATGAGTATGAAGTTGGCTACATACTGACTTTGGCGAATTTCAGCCTCCAAGGGATCTCGAAGGTTCCCTCAAGATTCCCTCCACTTGGAATCTACAATTCCGTTGCTCAAAAGGTGAATCTGGCCTTGCCATGGCGTTCCCTGTGAAAATCTAAGAAAAATGACTATAAACTTGGTAACATTCTGATAAAAAAGAATTTTTACCTCCCTAGAGAATCTTTGAGCATCAACGAATACTCTGCCTCAAAATGCATGTCAAGGTTCTGCCTCCTCTGTCTCAAAATCCGTGTCACGCTTCTTCCTCCTCCCACACTGATAAAATGAAGGTTTTTATAAAACTTTTCTGGCAAAGTTAACAAGGTCAAGCCTTGTGGCTCAATGGTGGTGGAGATCCTTAGCCCAGCAGAGATCAGGGTTCAAATCCTCTG
Source organism: Pinus taeda (assembly GCA_000404065.3). Lineage (NCBI taxonomy): Eukaryota > Viridiplantae > Streptophyta > Pinopsida > Pinales > Pinaceae > Pinus > Pinus taeda. The sequence continues at coordinate 22,565 of APFE030995993.1, read as the reverse complement.
CATTGCAAAATTAGCATATAGTTTTGGTGGTTAATTAAAAATGGTTTGGTGAGGTTGTGTGCATTGAATTAACATGGGCACGTTTGTTGTTTGGTTGTTGGCGTGTTAATTTTTTTTGGGTTGGTTGCATTAATTTTGGAACCGTTGTTTGGTGGTTCATTCATGGGGCCGCCCGGTGGGGGCGCGGGTTCAATCCCCGCTGGCCTCCTCATTAACGTATGGCATATACATTAGTTTATTAAGGGAGATGAGAGGAGGGGGTGGCGGGGTTGGTGGCCCCCACCCCCCTTTTTTTATATTTTTTTATTGTTAATAAAATAATAGGTCGTTGGTAAAAATTCTGAATTTAAGTGAAGGAGTCATTTTAACTAGGCCACACATTTGCCCGAAATCCAACCCAGGTTGGACGAAATCCAGTGGCTGAGTTCTATCCAAATTGTGGCCTCCTTAAGCCTGCCCAGTCAGCAAAAGTTCAACCCAACTTTGACTGCTTCTAACTTCCTCATTCGGATTCGGATTGACGAACCATTTGCATTGTCGCGATCAAGACGACGAGATCTACGCTCTGGTCCTAGCTCAAGCATAATACAAACATTTTTATTTTTGAGCTTTCCCGAGTCCTCTTTGTCTTGTGTGTGTCTCTAGAGCCACCTGGATCACTTTTCCGCAACCAACAATTCTAGCCTTCCTGTCATCCCCTAAGAAGACATCACCACCATCATATTCTCATACTTGCAGAACCACTCTCTATGGGGAATGAAGTGAAAGGATGCACCTGAGTCAATCAACCATGCCACATGATCTACATGTGTACTTGAATAAGAAGTCAAGTACACATCCCCACCTTCATATGAGGTGGTTTTCACCTCCGCAGAAGGAGCATCATCAGATCCCTTTCCTTTCTCGGGAGCTTTATATTTACAATCCCTTTTGAAGTGCCCTTCCTTTCTGCATTTCCAGCACGCCTTTACAGGGTTTCCTGGAGATTTAGATCTCCCTCTAGATTTAGATCTCCCGCTCAAGGACTTATTTTTTTTCTATTCTAGGACCGTCCTCGTAAATACATGGCATCACCATTCTGGCCCTCCATATTTTTCCATCTCATCTCCTCCGATAGTAAGGATGAGACTATTTCATCAAACTGCAAGGCATTTGCATTGATACCTATTGCAACAACCAGACTATCCCACGAATTTGGTAGAGAACACAACAATCTGATGCACTTATCTTCATCTGAAATTTTAATATCAACAGATGATAATTGGCTTACCATGGTATTAAATGCATTCATATGATCTATCATCGAGTCTCCATCTTTCATCCTTAGGTTATACAACTTTTTCCATAGGAACAGTTTATTCACCAGAGACTTAGATTGGTACAAAGTCCATAACTTGTCCCACAAAGCCTTCGTTGAAGCTTCCCTTGATACATTCAACAATATTGAATCTGAGACACACAATCGTATTGTGATCTTTATCCATCAGCAGATCCTCCATCTTGAGTTTCCACAACGCAAAACTCTAACCATTAAATTTCTTGATCTCTATCTTTCCACTGCTCGCCATCTTCTTTCTCCACAAGAATTGATCCTACAGATCTCCCACTGAACAGGGTCTACCACAGACCCGAGCAAAAACCCCTCAGTAGCAAAGGCTTCCCCTTGAAGCCAAAATATCTCTGATACCAAATGTAGGTTTTAACCCTGTACAAAAATTACCTACATACGAATTCTAAAAACAGAAAATAAACAATGGCAAGAGCATAAAACATAAAACATATATACACAGAGATTTTCCCTTGGATCCCAAAACTGGGACTACAGGTTGATTTTTCACTATGTTCCTTTCACTGTTATACACACACACACACACACACACATGTATATATATATATATGCTGAAGCATCCATAAACCCCAATCCATTAACCCTAGATTAGAACATAGCCATAATTCCCTTGAACAGATCTACAAAATACCATGGACAGAAAACCATCATGCCCAAAACCATGTGCGAAATACATGCACAAAACCATAGGTAGGTTCACCCACCTCATATAGGGTCCAAAAAAAAATTCCCGAGGTGCTACCCTAGACCCCGTGTAGGGGGGTTATCGCCCCCCTGCATAGCCTCCAACAGGGGGGGTACCTGCCCCTTGGTAGTGCCCGGTGCAATGTACAAGGGCCCGAAGGGCCGCCGCCCCCCCGTGAACCCCCCTCCCCCGCACATGGGGTAGTCGTGGAAAGAATATAACACAACCCAACATAAACCATACTACATTTTGGGTCAATGAATCTCCTTGAGGACGAGGAGGAGGCAAATTAACAAGGGGGGGTGATTTAAGGAGAGGTCTGGTTCGGTGCTATAACTGTGGTCAAGAGGGTCATGTTTCTAGAGATTGTCATTACCAAGCTGGCCCTACTGCTCTCATAGTCGAGTAAATACCCATGCTACCAAAGACTTCCTTGAGTTAATTCTCGTTGGGAAGAGCATAATAAATAGAGGGGTGCTAACTTGATTAAAGCAAAACCATGGGGGCCTGAAGAAATGTAGCATCCCAATATTAATATTGTTACTAGAGTAGGCAAGCACATTGGAGCTGACAAAGAGACACCTAAACAACCTGTCATTATGAAATCAACGTCTATGAAGAAATTATATGATCCTCTTCAAGAGAAGGGATATTATAAGGACACTGCTAAGATCTTCAAAAAACTAGTTTCCTCTTATTTTCCTTGAGCAAAAGATCAAGAAAAGGGCTAGATGAGGAGTCCTCGACCTCTACAAGAGGCATATCAACCCATTATGGAAATATTTCAGCTAGATCTACATATTATGAATGATGAGTGAATATCTAGATAGTTGCAGAAAAAATTGAGAAGTGATGTAAAAGGTGAGGAGTTATTAGAATGGCCCATTTCTGCCAACTTTCCAAAATGATATTCTAGACGTATTCGCCATGACAAGCATAGAATAGGAAGGGAGTTATGTATTTATGCACAAATCGTTGGTTATAAAATCAAAGATACTATGTTAGACTTGGGATATGATGTAAGTATCTTACCGTAGAAAACCTGGGAAGCATTGGGAAGGCCTAAACTAGTACTCACTCTTTTTCAGTTAAATATGGCCAACCAGCACTACATTCTCCCCATTGGTCGCTTGGAGGATGTAGAAGTTGATATTGCCATAGTGAAGACATATGTAGACTTCAGAGTCACTGATATTATGGGAAAAAAGAAGGCTTATCTAGCCTTGTTGGGAATAGATTAGGACTTTGAAAAATATGCCATTATTTACCTCAAGCAAAAAACTATGACTTTTGAAGTGGATGGAGTCCGAGATATATAGCCCTTGGATCCTTACAGGGTCCTAGGTTCACAGAGCCTATAGATGATGATGAGGAAGCTAATGTTTTGGACCAGTCATATCAGTGGATTGTATGCAAGAGGGAGGATTATATTAATCCCAAAACATATGGTTCTCTTAATTGGAGAAGTGTCCAACATACTGAAGTTAGATCAGAAGTTGCACTGGAAGAATGGAAGCAGGGAGACCATGAACTATATTTTAGACATTGTGTAACTACTCATTGTGACAAATGGATTGGTACAAAGGTAAGGAGTTTTCCTACTTATAATGGTATTGGTTCAGTTGTTGATTTTATTAAAAAATTTGAGCTCCACGTTGAAGAAAATAATAGGATTCCCTTAATGGATGTTTCTTTGCAAGTAACACCTGCAAGATGGTGGGGATATCATCGCAACCAATTTGAGAATTGGGATTCTGTAAAGTTTGCTATGTTGTGATTGTTAATTGTTCCTAAAAAGAGATCAAATGCAATCCTTGTATATGAGGGTTATACTAGCCCTCAGAAGCATGTCCATATTTTCAACATTGTTTGGACAAAGGTTGGGTTTCCTACTGAGTTGTGTGTGCATCAACTTATTCTTACATGAAACACAGTTCCGCAAGCCTAATATTTAAAAGAAGAAATGAAGAGTTAGGTGATTAGCTAGGATTCATTTGATAGCCCAACTATGTAGTGACTTTTCCTTCTCAAACAAGGGTGCATAGATAGTTGAAACCTTTAAAGAAATTAAGAGGGTATTATTCCCTACCAGAAACCCAATCATTGAATTCAACAAGATTGTAAGTTGCGGTTTCTATATGTGTTAGGGTTCCAATAAGTTGTCAATTGCGATAAAATTAATAAAGAACTTGAAGAGGATGATTTGGAGGAACTAAGGTGTTATCACTGACAAAATTTCGATGCTAAATGTCTGCAAATAAGCACATGAACCCTTTTAGCAGTTTCGCAGCGCAAAATGTTTAGGTGATTTCAGTAGTGCATAATTCATAATTTGCATTGGCTGCGCTACGGAATTGGGGATTTGTCCGAACCATTGCTCACTCATATCACTTTTGTCTCCTATGAGTTCTGTGGGAATATGATATATGCATAGAAAAGCCTGTTTCGGCAAATTGATGGTGAAGTTTGTAATTCATCTGAGTTATGGCTACAGGCTTGCTTGCCTTCTAGTGAGAGTTTAAAGCTTGTTAACCAGGATAAAAATCCTCAATCAGTTCCACTATCAATGACAGCTGAGGTTAATAGAAAGGTGGATTTTGAAAAAGGTACCAATTATAAGAAGGAAAGCACACAGGTGTATAATAGAAGAAAGGTTTCCAGTTTGAGAGTGAACGGTCTCATGCCAAGGATGACTATCAGATAAAAGCCTACAGTCATTGCATTCAGATGGATAGGAAAATGCCCCTTGCAGAATATATTGGCTTTGGTTTGAATTTGTCTAACTCTTCAGGAAGCTGCCATACAACCGTGGAGATAATCCATACTTTGTTGCAGAACAATGGCTTTTGAAAGAAGAGCTTCCACTAACATATAGGGAACAGATTGTACAATTTATTTTGCAAAATATAGGGCAGACATATGTTCCATTGGACAATTCATTTGTTGATCCTTATACTGGTGCAAATGCTTATATGCCTGGACAGCCATCTTCATTTATGTCAGGTCCCCCTGAAAAATATAACTTCAAGCATATTCCAAAGAGGGGAATGCTTTATTTCGACACAGCACAGTTTGATGGTATTCTTCGAAAGATTTCAGAATTCAATAATGCAATGACATCAGTTGAGGGACAGCGACTGCTTTCACTAAACAATGCAGAATCAACGCGACTTAATGCCATTGTGGCAATATTAAAGGACACTTCTCATTATCATACTAGTGCTTTTGCTGACACTGATATGAATATTATAATCAAGATGCTTACTTCATGGCCCGTTCAAATGTTATTTCCAGTGTTTGACATTATGAAAATGATGATTTATCATCCGCATGGGGCAAACCTATTTGTCAACTGTCTGCAGCTGTGAAAAATGAGGATGACTGGAGACAATTACAAAATGCAGCAATGCGAAAACGTAGGAAAGAAGCAGGATATCAAGGAGATAGAATGAAAAGAGATGATGTGGGCTTATTTATGGACGGAGATGTTTCTCGGCAATCGAAGGGAGTTCAGTATCCATTTGCTGTTAATGAGAAAGTTATGATTAAGGGGAACAAGCGTACACCAAAAAAATTTGTTGGGAAGGAGCCATATGTAACGTCTCATTGCCTGAATGGATGGTATTTACTTCGAGTATTCGATACCGGTGAAAGTGTTCACCTTCAGTACCGCTCACTCCAGAAATTAATGCCTCAGAACAATGGAGTCACTGGAGACCATCTTCAGTCGCAACAGTTGATAACAGATAACAGCTGAGGAAGTGAAAGCTCAAAGTAGTGTTGAGGATTGGGTTGACGTATTTTCCATGGACGAGGTGGGAAGGTTCTCCGAATTTTAGCAATATCAAGCCTTGTTAATTGTATATACAAGGTGATGTGCCTGGCTTGCTTAGTTCCAATTTTAGGCACTGTCACGTTTTCTGTGCAGTGCGATCAGTCTTCTTGACCAAGTTGGGAAAATGCCAATCAGGGCAAAGCCTTTTTATAATATTTAGAAGTCTGAACTAGTGCATGAATTGTCAGCGGTTTTCAGAACATAATTCTTATGATACAGTTATTTTAACTTCTCAAGAGCAAGAGTGCGAGTCTGAAAGTGTTTTAGAAACACCGTGGAAGGAATTAAGCAGTGAGGCTAATATACCAGTTTCTCTGGTTCATGTTGATGATTATTGTGGCAATTCTGCTGTGGAAGTTATATGATACACAGGATATCTGGCGTTGTTCAAAGCATACGAAAATATAGGACTTAATCATGGAATACAGAAGCATAGTTGATGCGGCAATCGAATTATGGCCCAAAATGCAGCCTACAGCACATCAAGGACCGACAAACAGGGGCCTATGTTTCAGGGTAACAGAAAAGACGTGTCATTGAAGACAAACATGGAGCATTAAAGGTTCATCACAGCTATCTCAGCCAAACTCCAGATGTCAGATAGAATTTGAGTCCTATTTGATTTAGAAGTCTAGAAGATCTAGAAGAATTAGAATTTAATTGTTTTAGGATTCCAGCGCTGTCAATTAATAGTCAGCTGTAATTATTAGTTAGTTAAAAGTTAGTAGGTGTCATCATAGGCAGAATCGAATTCCCCTCATGCTGGAGGAGGAATATCGATTAGTTAGAGTTGTGTTGCTATATATAGCTGAATGATCTTTGTAATAGGGGTGGGATGTTTATGCAAAAAATAGAGTTTATATTGGCTGGTGTAAAAGACTTTTTACAGTAATAGAAAGACTACTTTTTCTTCTCAAGATTCATACTTTGTTCAAATGCTCAAGATGTATGTGTTTTTGTTTTATCCTTCATGTTTTACAGCTCTATAGGTATACAATCACTCTGAATTCACCTAGTGCTCAGACTTCCTTTGTATACTTATGAGTTGAGGTTCTTTGAGAAATGTCCTTCATGTTTTACAGCTCTATAGGTATACAATCACTCTGAATTCACCTAGTGCTCAGACTTCCTGTGTATACTTATGAGTTGATGGTTCTTTGAGAAATGTTTTGAGTGTTTAAACATTACAT
>APFE030995991.1:175395-222978 GCA_000404065.3 Pinus taeda | reverse complement strand
GAAGTGAAGGAAGAGCTCATCCGGATCGACGAGGCTTGACTACTACAACAGCGTTGGACTACAGGTAGGATCTTAAACACTTGATTTCTCGTGTGATAAATGCATGTTTAGAGAAGGATTGCTCTTAATTGTCTTGTTTGTCACTAGAAAGTCTTAGGCTTCTAGGGAGGTTGGTTTTGTCCGCAAGATTAACTCTTTCCACATGACATGAATGTTCACCTAATCCCATAAACCACCTAAGTGTTGTTGCTTTTAAGGTAGAAGGAAAAAGGCGAAGTCTATGAGCATCATCGATATATCCATAGGTTCGGCATACTATGTCAAATTCGAATAAAAATGAGTCTGGATCTTCAAATGCAATCCCATAGAAGTTTGGCAGTACAGATGGTGGTATGTTTTTCATTTTAATTTCCTTATCCATTTGCTCTCCTCTATCTTGAATTGGAAATTTAAATGTGGATTCCTCTGTTTCTGGTGGATTTTGATTTCCTCCAAATAGAGTATCATTGTTTTGTTTTTCTTCATTCTCCCTTCTTATTCTTTGCTCTTCCATTTGTCTCTCATACTCTCTCAGTTGTTCAGGTGTAGGTCCTCTAGATCCTCCTCCCTCTTCAGCCATCGTAATTTGTGATTCTAAGGTTTCTGCCTCTTCTTCTTGTTTTAGTTCTTGAAGAAAAATTTGTTCAGCACTAGGCTGTTGGATTTTTGTGCTACTCCCTTCAGATTTTGCTACTGTAGAAGTTTCAAGTAGATTTCTTCTCTTTGCTTCTTTGGCTATTAGAATTTGTCTTTCAATGAGGGTGAGTCTTTGGCCTGATTTTAGCTTTTCCTCAAGTTTTTCCGCTATAACCTTTCCTCTTGGAGTTATGTATTCAATATTTTCTAATGGCTCTGCTCCTAATGGTGGATTAGTTGTTGGTTGGTTTTTTTTTTTTAAATCTGCCTTTATCGTCCCTAAACCTAGACATAAATAAGCATGACTGAAATTTAAATTTAATTCTATGTTTTTGTTGATTTTTTTAAAGTTTTTTAGTCTTTCGAGTTGCACCTCCCTGGCAACGGCGCAAAAATATTTGGTCCCAACTTACCAACGCAAGTTAAGCTCTTAATTCTTTTATCAACCCAAGAAAGTACACTTAGAGGTGCTTACCTAAAATATATAGATCTAGAAGGCTCTAAGATTCTAATGGCTACCTAATGGACTAAATTAACAGTGTTTTCTACAAAAGATCCTTAATTATCCTTTTTAATCACTCAAACATCAATCTAAGAGAAATAAATCCTATGAAATTCTAGTTGCAGAATAACAAAAGCAGAGTGTTGATGATTGATTGTAATCCTACATTCCCTTACAAGAATATTGCTTCAAAGAATTTTTACAATCACAACAATCCAAAGTATTTTCAATTTAAATCACATAGTGAATAAGATAAGCAATGTTATAAACCAATATCAATTAGATCTCTTACAAGAATCATTTACCAAACTGAAAATTGAATTTTAAAACTCCATTCTTAAATCACTTTGGAAATAAAACTAGAACTATCCTTCAAAACTAAAGCTAGCAAACAAATCTGGAAATTGTATGATAGCAGCATATAAATATCAATTTCAAGATCAAGATTAGTTGAGTCCTCTTACAAGGCTCTCTCTTCAAAACAAATTCAAGCTCTCTTAACTGATAACTCTGCTAACATAACTTTTAACTCTGAACATGAAATGACTAATTGCCAAAATTGAATTTGCAGCTAGTAAGAAAAACAGAGTAAAGATAAAGTGTACCAGCAAAGTGGTGAGGGCCCTTCAACACTCCACAAGCACACTATGAAATGATTCAGAAGAGTGTAGCTACTAAATCTTGAGATATAAAATTGCTGACGAATTTTGTATTAGGTCTGGGATCAAAGATACACAAGTGGTCTTCTCATATGTTCATAAAAACCATTCTAAAACATAGTTTTCCCATATGGGTTATTTATCGTGAATTCTATAACAAAAGCAACTATTGTTTCTCCATCTAATACTAACAATATTCTATTAATTACATCCCAAGGAGGTCGAATTTAAGTCTGTTCCTCCATTTATGCAAAAATTCTAAAACTGGAAAATATCTTGTGCACAAAAATCAGGAAAAAGTGATGAAGTGGTTGGGTTTGACCAGCTTTGACTGGACACTTGTTTTCTCCAAAACTGAAAGTGAATAGTTGTTTCACCATCCTTGTACATTGTACTTTATGCCCATAATCCTCGAATTTTCCCACCTGCGTTGCAATGTGTCAAACAATGAAGCAATCACAGGTTGTTACAACTTCCTGTGATTTTTCTGAAAAGTGTCATTTAAATATAAAAATTTTAAATATTAATCCCAAGCTCAAAATAACGAAAATGATAACATATGACTTAGTTTCTAAGGATTATTGTTGAATAATAAATGTTAAATGGCCAAGAATGATAGTTAAAAGATGAATTTGGAATGGAATGGACAGTCAAATTTAGATACCAATAGCGGTTACATAAGGATATAGGCCTGAAGTCATCAAAAGTGGAGGGTTTATCGACTTTAGGGATGACAGCTATGAATGTGGAGTTGAGACCTTCCGACATCCTCCCACATCTTTGGCAGTCTTCTATGAGTCTTAGTAGATCCGCCCCTAGAATGTCAAAAAAGGTAGTGTAAAATTCCACTATCCATCCATCTGGTCCCGGGCTCTAATCCTTCTTGAGCCACTTTAGGGTTGCTTCAAGCTCATCAAGGGAGACTTCTTTTGTAAGTTCTTGTTCTTCCTCCTAATCGAAAAATCTAGGGAAAGAATGGGCAGTACGCATCACTTCAGCTGGGGTAGCTATGGGGGGATCCTTGTAGATGTCTTTAAAATGTGTGTTTGCCAGAGCTTCCAAGTCTTAGAAGGATTGCATAGATTGTCCTTGATCATTTTTGAGCTACCATATTGTATTGATTGCCTTCCTCCTGTTTGCATATTTATGGAAAAATTTGGTGTTATCATCTCCTTCCTTGAGCCAGATAGCCTGGCTCTATAGCCTCCAACTCTCTTCTCTGTCCTTCAGGATTTGTGTCCTTCTTTGCACAAGAGAGGCAATTTTATCCTTATGTTCCTGGGAGTTAATGATTCCTCTAGCTCCCTCCTCAAAGATAAGGATTTCCTCCTCTACTGTTCTGAGAAGACGCTCTTCCTATTCCCTTTTCCTAAGATCCCATGCTTTGGAGAGGGATTTCAACTCCTTCATATTATGGGCAAAACCCTCCGCTATATTCCCCTCAATGCCAAGTGGGTGAGCCTTCTAGAAATCAACCACCATCCTCATATAATCGACATCCCTTAACCAAGTAGAATTGAATTTAAAGGGGGCCTTTGGCTTATGGATGGCATCCTGCATCTCCAGGTAGATGGTTCTGTGATCAGATAGGCCTCCCAAGCCAACCCATTGTCTGATACAGGTGCCTCTACTAGCCAGAGTTTCTTTAATGAGGAACCTGTTGAGCCTCCTGGCCAGACTGGCCTCACCTATTCTGTTATTCCTCCATGTGGGTTGGACTTTGGCTGAGGGGATGTCTATAAGATTGTGGTCCTCCAAAAGGTTCTCAAAGAAAACTGACAGGGTATCCACCTGAGCTTGATGACCCCATGACTTCGCATACCCGATAGAAAAATTCAGATCCCCACCCAGAATTATGTTATCTTGATGAAGAATAAATGAGCTTAGCAGTTTGCTTCAATATTTGGCCCTGTATCTGCAGGGACCATATACATTTATGATTCTGAAACTGGCTTCTAGAGAGGGTGAAGATATGTCGGCTCCCAAATAGCCAAGTCCCCCCCAAACACTAAGCAATTTGATGGAGCAGTTTCAAATACCCAGGGCTACCCCTCCAAATCGACCCGTGGCATCTAGTGAGTGAAAGGACCAACCCGGGAGCCATGATTCGAGAAGGGGAGTGATGGAGTAGGCAAGGACTAGGGTTTTTTGAAGAAAGATGATATCTACAACTTCCATGGAAATAAGGCATCTCAAGGCTAATGTTTTCCTAGGACTAGCCATCCCACGACGATTGTAGGAGAGCATCTTCATGGAGGGGGAAGGTTTAGGGTTTTCTCTGCTCTAAGAACCCAGTCAATAGTTTTTTTGTTGCTCGAGTTGATCTCCTCCCCTACCTGGTACTTGGCTCTAGACAGTGAGGAGGGACGGCCCTGAGATAGTTTAGGTAAGGAGGGAGTTGAGTCGACACCGAAACCTACAACATCAAGGCCTTGTGATCGTAGTCTTGAGTGAAGGGGATATCGGGGTTCAGAGCTGTTAGGATGATCGGATGTCGAGATTAAAGGGGCCTCAGGAATGGATGGCTGAGAGATGGTGTATATAGGAGGGGGAGGCACAATGGAGTAAAGCTGGTTGATAGGGATCTGCCGAGAGGGCCTGGGGGAAGGGTGGGGAGCCAGAGAGGGAATAGGAGAATAATGGGGTACCTCCAGGGGATCAGAAACACTATCATGTAAATGAGAAGTAGAATTGAAATGCAATTCAGATGCAATGAAATCAAGGGAGAGAGGAGGGTTTGTCATACCCGTGGAAAATGTGTCCCCTATAGCCACCCAAGCTCTCATAAGAGGTGGAGAGGGTGGCCAAAGTGGAGCTTTCCCATGCTTCTTCTTTAAATCTTTTGTGGGCGCCTTGCCCTCCTCAATAGGAGCCTGTTGTGGTTGATCTTCAGCCTCCATAGAGATCTGAGTCAAACCCTGAGGGTTTGTGTTTCCTGTATCATTTTCATATGTCCTTTGTCCCCCCTTATTGGTCAGCGAGCAATCCCTGAACACGTGGCCAACCTTGTGGTAGTGTCGACATCTATAAGGCACTCCTTCATAATCCAACAACTGTTTCCGAGAGTATGTCTGCCATTGAATGGTGATATGCTCCTGCAGGCCCCCTCTTGTATCCATGTGCACCAGAATTCTGGCATAAACAATCTTTCCTGTGGAAAGGTAGGATTTATCGAACTCCATGTAAGTGCTAAGAGAGTTGCCGATGCACCGAAAGATATCTTCAGACTAGAAGTGGAGCGAGAGCCTCGACAGTCTAATCCAGATTGGGCCAACCCCAATCTGCTTTGTTTCCGGATCAGAAAGAGGTGCCCATCTCTTCAAGAGGACAGGCGCGTGTTCAAAATGCTAGTATGATGATAGGACCCAATTCGTGTGGTCGGCCCTGGAAAACTTGAATGCAAACTAGCCTCTCACGAAGGTCTGCACTATGGGCAGATCGGCCAAGTGTTGCCCCCAGAACTCAAAGGCCCATAACTTTAAGCAGGCCGCAGAATAGTTTCGAACTTGGATCCTTCTGAATAAAACCCTATCAGTGATATCCATAGTTTCCCCAAGCTGCATGTCCTCCTCAAGCCAAAGAATAATGTCTTCCACTTTAGACCTAAAGCACCTGGACTTCTTGCGAGGCCTCGCTTCCTCAGATGATTCCTCCTTTTGGACAAAGTTATCCACAAAGACAGGAGGGTCCTGAGGTGGAGGGGAAGGTACAAATGGTAGGGCGTCAGATAGGGGAGGGATATTTGAGAAACTTCCGGAGGGAGGGACAGGAGGATGCGGTGAGATCAGGGGCACAAAGGCTACAAAAATTGGCACACTAGGCAGTGTAAAGGTGTAATCGAAAGATGAAGGGAAAGAGGTAAGACCAGCACTAGTCTCTGTAGGGTTGGGGTTAAGACAACCAAAGGCAAACCCTAACGAGGAAGGTGACAACAGGGGAGTGGAAAGGGACAGCCAAGTCAGGGAGTCGTTTGGCAGGATCACCGAATGGTTTGAAGGCCCCAAGAACGGAGGTAAGCCAGCAATAGCTTCATTCAGTTCACAACTAAATGGAGTTGAGCCTTCCTTGGTTGAATGCGGGGTCATCCAGATAGAGCCCTCCACCAGTGGTTCCTCTGAGTAGTCAACAGGATCGAGGTCCATAGCTGTCAGAGGGCACAACTCGCTAGCTGCCTATGGTTAATTGCCGAGATAACAATAGGAAGAGCAGGCGAAGGTGACCGTAGCCTCAATGTTTGGCGTGGAGTGTATTAGTAAAGAGACAAAGTAATAAAGTAAAAACCCTTGTTACGATATGATAATACAGGGGGTATGGTAGAGCAGTCCTCCCAATCTAGACTGTCTACGTGTTCTTACCCTGTTCTGCCAGCTACAGGATTGTACTGCATACACGAGATCTCATCCATATTCACCTTCGCGCTCCATCTCCATACCTCCCTCAGAAACCTCTCTCAGTTTTCTGTGTTTTTCATCTAATGCACTTGTAGCAACACTCCTAACTGTGTTCATTGAGTTTATAATATTAATATTAGAGTTTATAATATTAATCATAGGGTTTAATATTAATCTCTTAGGTTTGTAATCCTTGGGTTTATAACATTAATCTCTTTGGTTAATAATATTAATAATCTCTTGTATTTGTTAATTCATTAGGGTTTATAATCTTAGGGTTTATAATTTCTTAGGTTTATTGTCTCAATGTAACGATTAGTCAATCATTCTCGCAATGTTACATTACATAGTATTTTATTCAATGTTGCATTACGAAATTAATATTAAGACTCCATTGGGTTTATTATTCTCTTAGGCTTATAATGTTAATATTAGTGCTTATAATCTTAAGGTTTATAATCTTATAGGGTTTATCATATTAATCCTATGGTTTATAATATTAATCCTTTGGATTGATTAATCTCTTAAGTTTTTAGTATTAATAATATATTAGATTAATATTATAATGTTAATTTATTAAATACTGCATTGTGACATTAATATTAATAATCTCTTGGGTTTTAATATTAATACTAGGGTTTATAATCTTATGGTTTAAAATTTTAGGGTTTATAATATTAATCATAGGATTTATAATCCATTGGATTTATAATATTTTTTTTCTATATAATACTACCTAAATACCCATGGGGGATTTGAACCGGTGACCTATTGCAACGAGTGCCTTAATAGTGCACCCATTCACCATCAATCCAAAGCCCTGTGGGCATTGGATTTAAACTATTAATCCTAGGGTATAATATTAATACTAAGGTTTATAATTCCTTGGATTTATAAAATTAATTATAGGGTTTCAAATCAATCCGGTGAGTTTATAATATTAATCCCTTGAGTTTATTTTTTTTTTTCTGGGCAAAAGACTAAACTATTTGTATTAAAATAAAAAAGAAGAGTATGTACAAGAGGTCGAAACCTCTGAGAGCGCATGGACAGCTCTCTGACAAGAGATACAGACCATTACTGGTGTGAACATTGACATTTTTCTGTATCTAAAAGACCATTTACAGTCAATAGAAAAAGATAATAGAACCTGTAAATGTCTAAAGCTAACACTGCTTCTGTTCATACAAAAACCCACTGACTGGACATATATAAAAAAAACTTGCTGACTGGACATACAAAAACTTGCTGACCATGTAAGGAACTTGCTGACTGGACACAACAGAAATAAACAAAGTGGAACCGAGGAGAGAGGACACGCGTCCCGCAACCGACAGAGCGAAGGTGGCATCGAAAGAGCGAAGGTGGCGAACGACACACGTCCAAGAACCAGGATCATGCTGGTCGAAGGTGGCAACATAGCAGAAGGAGAACTAGTGCAGATACACCCGCATCCAAAAACTAGGGCCGAGACGACCACCGCAGTTTAACACACCAAGAGCAAAAACCAAAAAAACCAGACTCGAAGGCCATGACCTTACCCTGTACCAGTTTCTTCCGCCATCTTGTCTTCCTCGGCCTTCAGCTTAGCGGCCTCCTACTCAGCTTCCCACTCCTCTGCCTCACGCTCAGGGTCAGGCAGAAGATCGACCTCCACACCGCAAGGAATATCCTCAAACCGCAGATAACCCGGAGGGAGAATAGGGTAAAGCCTGGCACCAAAGAAACGCTCAGGCAGCTTTTCTTCTTCAGGTAAATTCTTAGCCTTGGGGCTTGAAATTTCCCGGTCGATTAAGCCGCAAATTTCTCTTAAGGCTTCATTCTGTTCTTTGTCATGAATGCCATTACTGTCTTCATCAGGATGGCTCTGAGTGGAAGGCTGATAGGAGCTGTCCTCCTGACTGCTACCCTGAGGGCTTTTGTTGGAGCTTTGCTCCGGCATTTCTAGAATTCCCTTGCCCTTACCCTCGATGTCTTCTTCCTCTGTGAAGACAACAGTGATGATAGCAGAGACAATCGGTCGATTAGTGCGCCGGATGTAACGAAAAGTTACCATCTGGACCGAATTGTCCGTGTCTGAGTCTAAATCTTCATAGCCCGGGGAGCTGGGCGAAGCTACTGTCAGCGGGGAAACTCTGCATGGGCTATGAACATCCCTACCCCCAGGTTTCTTTCCCCTGCGCGGGGAGGCATGACCCCGAATCGGCATATTAACTCTGCCAAATTTAAACACAGACCTCCAGTAATAATTCTCAGAAGTGAAAGGGGACAGAGGAGGCCAGCTAAGTCTCTGAGCCGAACCTCTGAAACTCAAAAGCACTACCCTGACACTCCTACTTTCTACCCTTAAACCTACATTCCTCTGCAGTTCAGAGCCTAAATTCTCGGCCTGCTCAGACAGGCGAGTGACCCTGAAATCACAATTCCTAAACATTCTGGCGGCACTTCCCGATAAAGCTTGGTAGCTTGGGTAGAAAGAATGGCATTGAATGCCATTGAAGGTGGATTTAATGCTCTGCATTGATCACCAGGCTTCCGTCCCAAGGGTGCCGCGTGCCGGTCACGTGTCTAGGCATAAGCATGGTGTCACCCGCATCCGGGAAATCCCTTGAGTTTATTAATCCATCGTAATTATAATATTAATATTAGGATTTATAATATTAATCACTTGGTCTTATTAATCCCTTGGGTTTATATTATTAATAACCCTCGGGTTTATAAACTAATCTTGGGATTTAATATTAATCACTTGGGTTTATAATATTAATTCTAGGGCTTAATATCAATCCTTTGGGATTATAATATTAATCACTTGGTTTTGTTAGTCCCTTGGGTTTAGATTATTAATAACCCTTAGGTTTATAAACTAATCTTGGGATTTAATATTAATCACTTGGGCTTATAATCCCTTGGATTTATAATATTAATATTAAGGTTCAATATTAATCCCTTGGATTTACTGATCACTTGGGTTTATAATTTTAATAATCACTTTGATTTATAATCTTTTGGATTTATAATATTAATCCTTTTTGTTTAATAATCCCTTGGGTCAACACCCTGATCGGGGTGCGATGCGACACGAAACCCTTGCGTGGATCGTCACCATGCATAAAGGGATGGGGAGCAGGGCAGGTGGGCAGCCCACCCAATGTCCCCACATGTGTAAGGCAATAAATACCTGGAGAGTCTCGCAACAAGTGGCAGTCGCATTGGGAATGTTGAAAAATGTGCAACAAGAAATGTTAAATTTAGAATGTGCTAAAATAGACCTGCTAAAAATAGCATGTCAAAAAATAGCATGTCTAAAAATAGCAGTTTTGCCAGTGAGGTCATTGGCCACATTGGGTGAGAGATGAAACTGCTAAAAATAGAAAGTTCTAAAAATAGCATTTTTGGGTCCCTTCCTATTTATAGCAGTCCCTAGTCTATCTATAGGAAGTAAAACTAATTTTGGTCTTAACAGCAGTTTAAAATATTAATTAATTAATCTCCATGCGTTAATTAGTTATGGAAAATTAAACTTGAAGACTTTGTGAGATCATGCAATTATTTTCTCCCTTGATTTAGGGATTTATCCCTTAATTAAAGGAGATAAGGTTAAGTTCTATAATGAGAGAATCAATTGACTTAGTTCTAACTAGTCAAGTCCAGTTAGATTATTTAACAAGTTGTTAAATTTTCTATATTCAGTTTGTTAATGCTTGCATGCATGTGACAACTGATAACTGAGTATTTTCTCATGGATAACTGATGCATGTCAGTTTAGACAGAGACCCAATTGAGATCAGATGAGGGACAGTGTACTATCAGATGCTAGGATATTTCTAGTAAGTATTCCTTGCATGAGGAAGAAATCTATTTTCTTCTATGACTACGTACGTGGACCTAAGGTGACAGCAGGTATGATTAGGCCAATTTTCAGCCTATATAATGAGGCCTAGGTAGTCCATGATTTTCATCTTTTGATTAAAGATCATCAGGATCTTCTGATTACAGAGAGAGCAGGATAGCTATTGAGCTGATTCTTTTTGTATGTTGTTGAGGATCTACACTTGATTGATAATACATGGTTGGGGTTTTATGCTGGTGCTTTCCCCTGAATATATCTTGTGTTATGTGTGATTATTTCTCTTGATCAATTATGCATGTTTCTACTTGATGTTTCTCATGAATTCGATTATGCTTCTGCTTAATGTTTTGTAGAAGTAGAACACGTATTATGCTTTAGGACATTACATATATCGGTTTGTTCTACAAGTGAAATTTCTACATGGTATCGAAGCACAGGTGATCAAGCAAGAACAATATACTAGCAGGAGAAATTCAAAGTTTATTATTAGGGATATAGATCTCAAGTTCTTATCACATCTATTTCATCGATGGTGTTCTATGGTTTGAGGCTTGAGTATGCCCTTGATGGCAGCTCAAACTATATAGCTTGGAAGGATCGCATGGAGGCAATTTTGGAAGATAATGGCCTTAAGGATTTCATTGATCAAGAAAATCCTAAGCCTATTGACAAGACTGAGCAGGTGGAATGGAGGAAGTGTGTGGCTAGAGCTAGGAGAATTCTCTTGGAGGGAGTGCGAGATCACATTGTCTCGAGCCTCCATGGGAAGGAGACTCCGCATGCAATGTGGAAAACATTGAAAGATTTATATTAGAATAGCAGTGATCAAAGGAAGCTGGCATTGAAGGACAAACTTCGAAAGATCAAGTGTGAAAGGGATGAGACGATCTCTATGTATCTAACCAAGCTCATCAGATGTAGGGATGAGCTTGCAAGTGTAGGGTTCATGACATCGGATGAGGATATGGTGAGTCTAGCACTCCTTGGCCTTCCTAAGAGCTGGCATAGCTACCAGGACTCGGTGAATGGAAGGGAGAAACTGCTAGATTGGGAATGACTATGGTCATATTTGATGCAGGAGGAGATCGAACGGAGCACTAGAGACAGTTCTTCATCCACGCATGATGAGGAGAACTGTCCCTTAGCAAGTAAGGCAAAGAAGGGGAAGGAGAAGGTTTTTCTTTCCGAATCTAGTTCTTCCAATGATGGGAAGAAGGTTGACAAATCGAAAGTGCGATGCTTTCGTTGTCATGAGGTGGGCCATTATGCTGCAAATTGTCCACAGAGGAAATCTAAGAAGGGATCTAAGGAAGGATCTAAAGGTGAGGCACTTGCTTCACAGTTTGAGTTGGATTTCACACTCTTCGCATGTGTGGTTTCATCCATGGTGGGAAGTGGTTGGTTTCTTGACAGTGGAGCTTCTTTCCACATGATCGGTGACAAGAGTTTGGTCAGTACTTTGGAGGAGAAAGATCTCTAGATACTCATAGCGATGGGTAATGATGAGAAGTATAGTGTCTCAAGTGTAGGCACGGTTATTTTTCAGAGGGAGCATGTAGCTCGAATTACCTTGATCGATGTCAAGTATTTACCAGGACTGAAGAGAAACTTGGTGTCGATCGCGATGCTGGAAGACCAAGGCTATGATGTAGTCTTCAGTAAGGGAAAGGTTTTCCTTAGACACATCATCACTAGACAGGTGAAGCAGAATGGTTCACGGGTCAAGAACCTGTATGCGCTTGAGGTACAAGATGCATGTAAAGCCTTGAGGAGCAAGGCAAAGGTTAGAGACTTGGTGGTTGAGAGGGAGGGTATGTTACCTCTCAACATGCAGAGCCAGAAGAAGTCTCAGACAATTGTGGAGGAGCCACGATTAGCGCAACAGCTTCAAGAGGTTGTGGAGCAGCCACAACAGGGGAAGATGAGTGGAGATCGAGTAGAGACATCTACTCATGCAGAGACCTCCAGTAGGGGGAAAATTCGAGTTAGGTGGGCTGAGGAATCACATGCAGCCATACCTCTAGGTAGGAGGTGGGGCGATATAGAGTGATCATCCCAAGGAGGAGGGGCAGGATCCTTGAGGTACCCAACCTCTTGGATGAGACCTTGCTACAGGAGCCCCGATGTGGAGTAGCAGGAACTGACTGATTGGGTAGATACAGATGTAGATGGAGCGGCAGAGAGAGCAACAGTGTAGGGAATCCCAGGACAGTGCATAGCTAGCAAGCTGTAGCAATGCGAGAGGCACAAGTGTTTTGCACAGTGCTAGGTGGCACAGAGAGGTGTGCAATGGTGGGAGATGCATGGAGATGTTGCAGTAGCGCAGATGTTAGAGAGGGATCACTTGTCAGCAGTAGGTAGAGCTTCAGCATCAGAGTATGTTCCTAGCCCAACAGAGTGGTCAGTTGGGAGTTTTTTGTTCCAAGTGTTCTTGGAGCAAGTGGACTGGGTAGATGTGTTGCATGCAGAACATTCCATAGTTACAGGTTCGGGTTCGAGAGGAAGGCTTTCTTGTTGAGAGGGAGTGTTGAAAAATGCGCAACAAGAAATGTTACATTTAGAATGTGCTAAAAATAGACCTGCTAAAAATTGCATGTCTAAAAAGAGCATTTTGGTCAGTGAGGTCATTGGCCACATTGGGTGAGAGGTGAAACTACTAAAAATAGAAAGTTATAAAAATAGCATTTTTGGGTCCCTTCCTATTTATAGCAGTCCCTAGTCTATCTGTAGAAAGTAAAATTAATTTTGGTCTTAACAACAGTTTAAAATATTAATTAATTAATCTCCATGAGTTAATTAGTTATGGAAAATTAAACTTGAAGTCTTTGTGAGATCATGCAATTATTTTCTCCCTTGATTTAGGAATTTATCCCTTAATTAAAGGAGATAAGGTTTAGTTCTATAATGAGAGAATCAGTTGACTTAGTTCTAACTAGTCAAGTCAATTAGATTATTTAACAAGTTGTTAAATTTTCTATATTTAGTTTGTTAATGCTTGCATGCATGTGACAACTGATAACTGAGTATTTTATCATGGATAACTGATGCATGTCAGTTCAGATAGAGACCCAGTTGATATTAGATGAGGGACAATGTATTATTAGATGCTAGGATATTTCTAGTAAGTACTCCTTGCATGAGGAAGAAATCTATTTTCTTCTATGACTACGTAGGTGGACCTGAGGTGTCAGTAGGTATGATTAGGCCAATTTTTAGCCTATATAATGAGGCCTAGGTAGTCCATGATTTTCATCTTCTGATTGAAGATCATTAGGATCTTCTGATTACAGAGAGAGCAGGATAGCTATTGAGCTGATTCTTTTTGTATGTTGTTGAGGATCTACACTTGATTGATAATACATGGTTGGGGTTTTATGCTGGTGCTTTCCCCTGGATATATCTTGTGTTATGTGTGATTATTTCTCTTGATCAATTATGCATGTTTCTACTTGATGTTGCTCATGAATTCGATTATGCTTCTGCTTAATGTTTTGTAAAAGTAGAACAAGTATTATGCTTTAGGACATTGCATATATCAGTTTGTTTTATAGGTGAACTTTCTACAGGGAAGACAAATGACAAAGGAGGGAATACAAGTGGGAAAGGTGGTGAGGGTCATCATTGTATGCATGCATGGATTGTGGTGGGGCTCACCTGCAGGAGTAGAAACTGGTAGCAAGGTGGTGGAATTCCCCTGTGGGAGTAGAGGCAGGTGCCACCAGCAGGACAACGCTAGCAGAGCTTCGACCAGATAGGGTCACTGGTCTGTCTATATTACTTCTCCCTCCAACTACGACACTTCTGCTCCGTGCCAAGGAAAGAAATAAGGAGGTTCCACGGTCGAAGGAAATTCTAGTTGAAGGTAGCATGGTGAAGGAAAAGGTGGGGCTGAGGAAAAGAGGGTGACACCACAAATGTAAATAGAACAACAACAAAAGGAAAACGCCACTAGCCTTTTCCAACAGGACCAAGCAGAAGAGAGGCAGGAAAATTGGGGAGTAAAACATGCAAAACCTCATGCATGCTTAAGTGTGGGGAACCCCAGAATAAGTGAAGTCCCTAATTTTGTCATGGGAGGCAGAATTGAATTCCAAGGCTGCAATAGAGTCGCCTCCAACAGAGGTTTAGGAACCCTTGCTTCTGGACTCTGGACACACTCGAGGTAGGCAAACTCTCTTCAAATAGTTAATCCAACTCTACTGGGTCATGAAGAATTTATTGGCAAAAGCAATGATAGCTACCAAGAATTTGGAGGAGCCATCGCAAACCCAACAAGAAGGGCCCAACCTAAAATATATTCAGTGGGAATACAAGTGCAGCAGCACCACCAGAATGTTTGCCTTGGTTGCATGAAAAAACAGCTACAAAGCCTGCAATAGAACGAAATGCCAAGGTCGAGTGCAAAGGGCCCGACTACCATAGAATCGTCAGACGACTAACTGTCGAAAAGTTATGAACCTCCTAAAAGATTTTTGATGTTTTTGTTACAATAATTTGGTTAGATAGCATTTACATTGCTAATAGTAAGTTTAAAAATATAGTAGACATAGTAGCTTATATAGCCTGGATGGACATGCTCAAACTGTTTATGTTTTGGATGGCATATGATGCTGATCGGTGGCCAACACACCAGGTTTCCTTCGGGCAAGTTGAGGCCACTGGACATATATTTTGTAACCTGCCTTACATATGATTAATAGAAAAGAAAGGTACTGCCAAGCTTACACAAAAAAAAAATCCCTTTGGTCAGTAATGTTAATACTAAGGTTTATAATCCATTGTGTTTATTAACCCTTTGGGTTTATAATCCATTAGGTTTACAATATTAATAATCTGGTGGGTTTATAATATTAATACTAGGGTTTATAATCCCTTGGATTTATAATATTAATCCTAGTGTTTAATATTAATACCTTATGTTTGTACTCCCTTGGGTTTATAATATTAATAATCCCTTGGGTTTATAATATCAATATTAGGATTTATAATATTAATAATCCCTTAGGTTTATTAATCCCTTAGGCTTATTAATATCATGGGTTTATAATATTAATAATCCCTCAGAATTATTAATCCCTTGGGTTTATTAATCGCTTGAATTTATAATATTAATAATCCATTTGGACTATTCATCCCATGGGTTTATAATAGCAATATTAGAGTTTATAATCCCTTGGGTGTATTAATCCCTTCAGTTTATAAGATTAATAGCAATGTTTATAATATTAATCCTAGGGTTTCATATTAAGATAATGGTTTAATATTAATCCCTTAGGTTTATAATATTAATAATCCTTTAGTTTTATTAATTTCTCAAGTTTATAATATTAATAATAATGTTTATAATCTTAAGGTTTGTAATATTAATCATAGTGTTTAATATTAATTCTTTAAATTTATAACGTCTTGGTTTTATAATATTAATCACTTAGATTTAATAATCACTTGGGCTTATAGTATTAATAATCTCTTAGGTTTGTTAAATCCCTTGGGTTTATACTATTAATCCTCTATGTTTAATAATCCTTTGGGTTTATAATTTAAATAATTATTTGGGGTTATAATAACAATAATCCCTTCATTTTATAATATTAATACTAGGGTTTATAATCTCTTGGTTTTATAATATTAATCCTAAGGTTTAATATAATTACTTAGGTTTATAATACCTTGGGTTTATAATATTGATAATTCCTTCGGTTTATAATATTAATAATCCCTTGGCAAAGAAAATTTTAAGGATGGACATTTATTAAAAGTTTAGAAACTTTGGTGAATCTTACTAATCCTTAATATGCAAAGTATAAAAATTTTGGTGATAATTTTGTACAATTATCTAAGTTACTCAAGATTTTATATAGTCCCTATAAAATTTTGATGATTTAAGATACAATAGCTTTATAGTATAAAATTTGGGCAAATGTTTTTTAGAAAAAATGAAAATTGGCAAATCTTTTTTTTTTCTTCAAAAAAACATGGAAAATTAGCCCACTTGCAAATATTAGCCCCTAAAATTTTCCCTATCTCTTGATTTTATCAATTCATTTGGTTTATAATATTGTTACTAGTAATGGAAATGATAGTAGTTAAATTTTGGAAAATGTGATCAATGATATCATTATACATTAAGAAACCTAAATCTTTTATTAAATCTGTTAAGAAGATATCCCTTTTGCTTTTGTCAAAGTGAGTGTGTCTTTGGCTCTCACCATTCTTTTGCATGTGGCTGGTGTACATAACAAGGTCAAGGGTTAAGGATAGAGGTATGTGGTCAGAGTGAAGCTCATGATCATTAAGGAGGTCAAAGTTAACAATACGATGAAAAACCTAGGTATCAAATATCACATAATCCACAACATTATTGTCGGGCCTATAAATACTAAGATCTATAATATCTTGGGTTTATAATATTGATTTTAGGTTTAATATTAATCCTTAGATTTATAATGTTAATCTTATATATGATAACTATAATGTCATAATTTTAAATCTAGATTATGATCATTATTATCTTAATTCTAGTAATGATAGTTTTATAATATAATAATTATTTTTATATTAATAATTATGATAATTATATATTTTTTAATATCGATATTAATATTAATATTAAATTTATATCCTATAATATCAACCCTATTTATTAATGTATGTGATTGTGTATTTAATTTATATATTATCATAATTAACTTAAAAATTTCTTTATTCCTTCCATAGTAACAAAGACGTTATTACCATGTTAATAGCGAGAGTGATATCTCACCCAAAATCCTTGAAGATAGTAATGGTAATTCTTTCAAATCTAATTCTTTAGGAAAAATACATCGGATTTTTTAAGAATATATACGATAATTTAAATTGAGGATAGATTGTTATATAATTGTATTAGTTTAGTTTTATTTTTTTCATATATTTAACTATGAAAAGTTTGTATTATTTTTAAGCTGAAGTCCATGGAGAACAAAAAAATATGTTTAAAATAGTAAGTTTAGTTACATTTATGTATAAAATATATAAAGATTATTATTTTTTTTTAATTTCATATATGTGAATATAATTTATTATTTAAAAAAATAATATTAATTTGATATTAATAATTTAGAAATTGAGGTTAAATTTTTTTTATTTTATTTTTAAAATAATATTACAATTAAAAATTTTATTGATTTAAGATATATTTGTTATTTTATTTTAATTATTAAGAGTTTGATATACATTTTCATAACTTTTATTCAAACAAAAATTATGAAATGCAGTTGCATAATCATTCTGTTAGTGTTAATTTTTTAAGCTTTCTTCCAATGATCAAACATGCTCTTACAAAGTGATTTTAAGATGTCAAAGTCAAATTTTGTCATTTCAGAGAGTCTTCAAGTAAAATTTGGTCACTGGGTATTAGGTCTAGGGTTTGTTTTCACTCCTTCCAAAGTTTTCCAAGTGTCGGTCCATGTCACCATTCAGCTGAGTGAACTATCATTCAAAGAGTTGTCATCATCATTTCAGGTTCCAATGGGTCATTTTACACCTTGTTCGTGTTTCAGTTGTGCTTGGATAAGACTTATTTCCCTCTCCTAGGGTTTTGAAGGTAATTTCTCTTGGATGGTCAAATTATCAACAAAACTTGTGTCCTAATATTCATACACCTTCCCCTATCCTTAGTGTACGTTATTAAACACTTCCCATCACTAATATCCCTCAAATTCCTCATTTTTCCACAAACCCTAGTTTCTTGCTACAATTTGACAATTTTCTAGGCTAGGCCTGTGTTTTTCCCTTTTGGACCACTTACCCTCACTCAATATTTGAAGTTCCACTTTCCCCTACTTCCTAACATCCCTCCCTACTTCCCAAATTTTTCTCAAGAATTTAGAAGCCCCTTATCCCCTTTATTTCACTTCATTTCGACAAACCCCCTGTTCCACACATCAGGATAGGTTTTACTAAAATGATGTTTTTGAGCAATAAAAAATGAATTTGGAAAAAGTGAGAGAGGTTTCTGTCCATAATAGGCCAAGGAAGAAAAACCTCCTTCACGTTTTACAGAGGTGTCATGGATTTAGAGAAATGTCAAAAATATAGTTGCCTTAGGAGAGTTGCTACACCTCTAGAGTGACCTTAGGAAAATCAAGATTTCTCCTAGCTTGGTTGGCCAAATGACTTGCTTGATGAGTGAAATATAACTAGACACAAATAGCTTTCTAATGAGCTATCATGAGCTCAATTTTGAGTTGAGGAAAACCTTCAAAAGTTGACTGCAACAGTGCTCTACATTTAGGCAGCCTCATTTTGCACATTTTGACTAGTCTTGGGAGATTTGACTTTTGATAGCGAAAATGAACTCCGAATTGAAAAATTCAAGTTGTTTTGGAAATTAAACTCAATAATATTTCCAACAAGCTATCACATGCCTAATTTGGAAACTGGGAAGGCCTCCAAAACTTGATTTGAAAACGGCGTTGCGCATAGAATCAGTGGCATTGCGCATAGAAATTTTCAATACAGGCTTTTCCACTTTTGTTGGGGACATGTTCTTGCAAAATAGTTTACATTTTTGAAATCAGCATGGAAAAATATGAAAGCTCAAAAATGGCAAGGAATGTTGGACAAGTTCTAGGTCTCCAAAAGGGCAAAAAACACCCAAAAAGTGCCCTCTCTGCCACTTTTTTGCCACACAGGAAGCAGTCTTGGGAGAATCAATTTTGGAGGGACAAATGAACTCCAAATTCAGAAATTCAAGTTGTTCCAGAAAGTTGACTCGACAAGTTTTCTAACGAGCTATCATGCACCTAATTTGGACTTCGAGAAGGCTTCCAAAGTTGGCCTAGAAAAAGCATTGCGCATAGGATCAGTGGCGCTGTGCATAGGATGAATTTTGCCAGTTTTGCCTGATTTTCCAGATTTCGCCTAGTTTTCTCTACAGTTGACTTTTTCTTTCTCTCTTGGTGAAATTAGCATGGTAAATGATGTAACTTGATGTAATTATGGATTAAAATCACTTCATAGGGTAGATACATCAAGTTCCAAGTGCTTTTGAGCTGTAATGAATTGGTTTCTTGGTTTTAGAGGCAAGCTGTTCCACTGCCTATATTCCTGTTCTTAGTTTAGATATGGTTGAAACCACCCATTTTCTCATGGATTTGACCTTGATAGCTAGCTTGAGTAGTTTCCTTTCCTATATCATGTACTTTTTGATTCATTTGTAAAGGTTGGACTTTGGAAGAAGTGTTGGACTCATTGAACATTTTGTATCAGTAGTTGGCAAGGAATAAAACTAGGTTTCACAGCTATTTTTGTGGGATTCTTGTGACAGTGAGTTTATGTATTGTTTCTTCTTTGTAGTGAGTTTTTCTAATGTTTTATATGTATCCATGTCTACCTTTTTCTTCTAAACTAAATGAATCAAGGTGAATAGACAAAATACACTAGATTTACAGTGCTTTGTCTTGGGATTGCATTTAGTTTTCAATGTTTTCACTGTTTGAAGAGGATTCATAGTTTCTTGTGCCCTCCTCAACTCCTCAGCAGTCTTATTCTACCATCTTAATCCTTTGCTAGTACATAAGCTCTTGTCTACCCCACCCCATAGGACATAACTGTATCCCTGAGTTGATTTCCCAAATCCAATCTGCCTTCTCCAATTGATTCAACAACCAACCATCAAAATCAAACAAAATCCTCTGACCTAATATACCTAGCCTAAAATCAGCATTCATTTCAGTCATCTCAAGCCCTAGTTGCCATATTCTAATTGAGATTGACAAGGAGAGAACCCTCTCCCGACCTAGTAGGGCTAGCTACCAGGTTAAGTGTGGTTTGATATTACCCTAGACCTGACTTCTTTCAGCCTGAGGTAGATCCAGGCACTAACATAGTGGCAACCATACTGGGGAACATAGTGTTATGTTCCTCAGCAAAATGTATCAAGTTCAGATATGATTTTTGATGGTGGACAACGATCAGAAACCAAAAGGCTGAAATCATTCACCTGGCGACTCCAAATCAGTTTCAAGATCAGATCCAAGGACTCCATTGGAGGATGAACCTGACCAGAAAAAACATGAAAGGACAATATGGAAAAATCAGGTATTCAAGTTGGAATTTTATACAAGACATTTTGTTCTTTGTTATAAATTATT
Source organism: Pinus taeda (assembly GCA_000404065.3). Taxonomy (NCBI): domain Eukaryota; kingdom Viridiplantae; phylum Streptophyta; class Pinopsida; order Pinales; family Pinaceae; genus Pinus; species Pinus taeda. The sequence goes on along the minus strand of APFE030995991.1, from coordinate 202,762 downwards.
TCTTCTCTTTTCCCGAGAATGTCAAGAAGGCTTTGCAAAGTATATTATATTTGAGAAAACATCCTCGACCTACATTTGATTCCTTCCCTTTGAATATTGTGAATACCAAAGATTTGCATGCCTTTAAGCTTGATCAATACCTTTTTTCTGAATCTTGTGATCACCGTCTTCAAACTTATGAGCCTCAAGAGACCAAGACTGATTCGACACCTTCTGTATATACTCCTATACCTTGTAAAATTCTAGATCGATACAAGCCTCTGATTTTACCTCCTATATCCCATGCTTTCCCTAAAAATCATGACCTATATCTACCAAGATTTGATGGTGACTGTAACGACATCACTGCTGAGAGACAAGTACTGAATTTTGAATCTTTTCTTGACCTCTTTGAAGTTTATGAAGAAGATGTCAGTATTAGGCTTTGTGCTCTTTCTTTGCAAGGCAAAGTCAAGAGTTGGTTCAAAACCCTGCCTGATGCGAACATCTCAGATTTCCAGCAGTTCGTCAAATTTTTCCTCGACAGGTGGGTGATCAGATAGAACCCTTTCTTGCTTCTAGAAGAATATAACCAGCTGAAAAGATTGCCAGGGTAGACAGTACAACAGTTTTCTGCTAGATTTAACCAAGTCTATTTTTCGATGCCTGTTAATATAAGACCTCCTCCTAGATCTGGTCTCTTACACTACCCGGATGCCTTTGATCCGGAAATGGAGTTTTAGCTAAGAGAAAGGAATCTTGCAACACTTGAAGAGATGCATAACAGTGCAGTAGATGTAGAGGCTCATTTGTTGATCAGAAGGGAAAAGTTGAAGGAAGAAGAGATGAAGAATATAGATCCAGAGGAATCGACATATTTAGAAGTAAAGCTCGAAATTTTGGTAAGTGAAATGGAAGAGATGATGCAAAAGATCACTACAAAGAATAAGTATGATGCTCAAGACCATGGCTCGCAGATTGAAGAACAAGTTGTTGATCCAAAACATTTTCTTTCTTATCCCAGTTGTCATAGATCTGATAAAGATTGTTTTATAGATCATCTTGGAGAAGAGAGATCTATTGATCTGACATGTATGCTTGATGAGGTGTTTTATATTGATGATTTGCCTAAGTTTGATCAGTATGAAGATGATGATTATGTTCTCCAAACAGAAGCTAATCTTACAGACAAATCAGCAGCTAGTTTGTGGAAGGAGGAACTTCACTTTCAACAGCTCGAGTATAGTGATCAGCTGATGCATATCAGCTATGGAAGTGTGGAGGAAAGTGCAAAAATTTTTAAAGTGAAGGGTCTTTGCATTTTTGTTTTTCTTCGTTTCAGTTTATTAGAGAAAAATTTCATGCAATCAGAAATCAACTATCGACAAGTCTTGATATTGACCATCTTGAGGGCAATGAAATCCTTGTGCAAGACTTCTCATATCTAGATTTGCAGCCCCCGAATGCCATTGATTTTCAAGTTGCAGATGAAGACTTGGAAGTTGGACCTTATGATCAAATGATGCAAGATGATTCCGTTCCATTTTTTTGAATCATTTCAGTTTTTGAAGGGAAAATTGCATAGTATATCTTCAAATGAGCAGCCTGTAAGGAATCATGTAATCTCATCGGAGCTAATGGAAAATGGGTTGCAACAGTCTTTTCAAGTTTTTCACGATCCAATAGCTGATGTGTTGGATGATGTCTGCAGTCAAAGTCCTTCTCCATTAGCTACCTATGAGCTTGAAATGTTTACCGATACAAACTTGATTCGGCAGTCGGTTTCTTTGTCATTTTTAGCAGGAGTCTCGTCACAAATCTCAGATTAAAGTTTGCATTCATGGTACGAGGAGAAGAAAAGTAATCCATTGGATGAGTTGAGTCCTAGTGTGCATGAATTTCAAGATCCTTATGTAGTATTTTTGGAGTCAGATAGAGAATCCATAGTATTCAACGGATCAGTTTACAAGTTTTCATGGGAGTTGCCTTTTAGTAGTTCTCTCTTGTTGTTCATAAGCAAGCACTTGTGGAGAATGCAAACAACAACCATAATGCTTACTTGGTTGTATTGGTTGTTTCATTTCACTTGATCAGATGATGGATGGAACAATTAGAGTAGGTTTTATTGAATAAGCTCCATTTTGAGCATATCTTCCAGTTTTTCAGTTGTGTTTTAGTCTTGAGTCAAGTTTCATAATGTTAGTTTTGATGTTTTTATTGAAGTTTATTGACTCCATATTGCCCAATGGATAAGGCACTAGTCTTCTCTCCCAAAGATCTGCGGTTCTTGGCACCTCCAAGGAGCTACCATCCCCATTGGAGCCAATGTTAGTGTCAGTCTTTGTAACCTTCCTCCAGTGATCAAACATGCTCTTACAAAGTGATTTTAAGATGTCAAAGTCAAATTTTGTCATTTCAGAGAGTCTTCACGTAAAATTTGGTCACTAGGTATTAGGTCTAGGGTGTGTTTTCACTCCTTCCAAAGTTTTCCAAGTGTCAGTCCATGTCACCATTTAGCTGAGTGAACCATCATTCAAAGAGTTGTCATCATCATTTCAGGTTCCAATGGGTCATTTTACACCTTTTTCATGTTTCAGTTGTGCTTGGATAAGACTCATTTCCCTCTCCTAGGGTTTTGAAGGTAATTTCTCTTGGATGGTTAAATCATAAACAAAACTTGTGTCCTAATGTTCATACACCTTCCCCTATCCTTAATGCACCTTATTAAACACTTCCAATCACTGATATCCCTCAAATTCCTCATTTTTCCACAAACCCTAGTTTCTTGCCACAATTTGACAATTTTCTAGGCTAGGCCTATGTTTTTCCCTTTTGGACCACTTCCCCTCACTCAATATTTGAAGTTAGGCAGCCTCATTTTGCACATTTTGACCAGTCTTGGGAGATTTGACTTTTGATAGGGCAAATGAACTCCAAATTGAAAAGTTCAAGTTGTGTTGGAAAGTAGACTCAATAAGATTTCCAACGAGCTATCAAAAGCCCAAATTTGACACTAGGAAGGCCTCCAAAACTTGATCTGAAAGCGGCGCTATGCATAGAATCAGTGGTGCTGCGCATATAGATTTTCAACAGAGGCTTTTCCAATTGGTGGCGCTGCACTTTTGTTGGGGACATCTTCTTGCAAAATGGTTTACATTTTTGGAATCAGCATGGAAAAAAATGAAAGCTCAGAAATGGCAAGGAATTTTGGACAATTTCTAGGTCTCCAAAAGGACAAAAAACACCCAAAAAGTGCCCTCTCTGCCACTTTTTTGCCACACAGGAAGCAGTCATGGGAGAATGAATTTTTGGAGGGGCAAATGAACTCCAAATTCAGAAATTCAAGTTTTTCCAGAAAGTAGACTCGACAATCTTCCAACGAGTTATCCTGCACCTAATTTGGACTCCGGGAAGGCTTCCAAAATTGGCCTAGAAAAAGTGCTGCACATAAGATCAGTGGCACCGCGCATAGGATGAATTTTGCCAGTTTTGCCTGATTTTCCAGAGTTCACCTAGTTTTATATACAGTTGACTTTTCCTTGCTCTCTTGGTGAAATTAACATGGTAAATGATGTAACTTGATGTAATTATGGATTAAAATCACTTCATAGGGTAGATACATCAAGTTCCAAGTGCTTTTGAGATGTAATGAATTGGTTTCCTTGGTTTTGGAGGCATGTTGTTCCATTGCCTATATTCCTGTTCTTAGTTTAGATATGGTTGAAACCACCCATTTTCTCATGGATTCGACCCTGATAGCTAGCTTGAGTAGTTTCCTTGCCTATATCATGTACTTTTTGATTCATTTGTAAAGGTTGGACTTTGGCAGAAGTGTTGGACTCACTGAACATTTTGTATCAGCAGTTGGCAAGGAATAAAACCAAGTTTCACAGCTATTTTTGTGGGATTCTTGTGACAATGAGTTTATGTATTGTTTCTTCTTTGTAATGAGTTTTTCTAATGTTTTATATGTATCCACATCTTTCTCTTTCTTCTAAACTAAATGAATCAAGGTGAATAGACAAAATACACTAGATTTACAGTGCTTTGTCTTGGGATTGCATTTAGTTTTCAATGTTTTCACTGTTTGAAGAGGATTCATAGTTTCTTGTGCCCTCCTCAACTCCTCAACAGTCTTATTCTACCATATTAATCCTTTGCTAGTACATAATCTCTTGTCTACCCTGCCCCACAAGACATGACTGTATCCTTGAGTTGGTTTCCCGGATCCAATTTGCCTTCTCCAATTGATCCAGCAACCAACCATCAAAATCAAACAAAATCCTCTGACCTAATATACCTAGCATAAAATCAGCATTCATTTCAGTCATCTCAAACCCTAGTTGCCATATTCTAATTGAGATTGACAAGGAGAGAGCCCTCTCCCGACCCGGTAGGGCTAGCTACTAGGTTAAGCGTGGTTTGATGTTACCCTAGACCTGCCTTCTTTCAGCCTGAGGTAGATCCAGGCACTAACACATTCATTTCAACAAAAACTACAAATACATGCTAGATTCCACTGAGATTAATAGTTACATTAGTTACATAAATAGTTTGTAGATATATATGTCAAATATTTTAAATAATTAATTATATTTTTTTTGTGTAAGCTTGGTGGTATCTTTCTATTAATTTTCGTAAATATGGCAGGTTACATCCATATGTCTGATAGTTAGGTGGCCTCAACCTGCCCAGAGGGGAACCAGATCTGTTGCCATCCATAAACAAAAAATGATAAGTCTAATTAGCCACGCTATGTAAACCTAAGAGTCTTAGTACTTCCTATTTTCTAAATAACTATAAAAATAACTGTTAATATGCCTAAGACTTTGGGATTGGATCATTCAAAATGAAAAAAATAAGGATGCACTGTCTCTACTCATCATTAATTGAATCCACTAGAGCAGGATCCTTCATAGTGGAACCCTGTAGCTCCGTGTGGGGTATGCAAGGGATATGATACTCAATTTGGCTCAGCCGACCACTCTATTACTAATAGCTATAATTGAAACTAAAAATTTTGAAATTTTTTAGTGTAATTTGAATGACCCCGAGGGGCTACGTGCATGTCAGGAGGAATCTGCTCTAGAGCTTTTGCTAGAATTCTCTTCATCCTCTAGAACAAATAGAATTTATGATTGGATTGAGATGATCTACCACGAGTGTGGCCTGGGTTTGGGATCACTTCTTGCGACTCATCCATATCCAATTCGAAATTCCCCTCAAACTATCAAATCTTAGCCTCCCACTATGCAATCAATTGCGTGATCGGGTTGGAACTGCTAGCATGGTATTCTTGAGTCGCTTCCTGAATTATGTGAGAGGTCAGCTTATGCTCACAACCCGTCCTAGGTGCCCCACTTGAAAAGCTGGGTTGGATTTTTAGTGATGAAGCATCCTTCCTCTGTTTTCCCCAACCTCGACCTCCACGACAATTATTTCTTATACCAGATGTCTGGGCCATTCTTTTTCTACTACTTGACAAATAATTTTCTTTTCCAAACTCTGGTTACCGACCGGAGCAGGGTCACATCTTGGGTGCTCAACTTTACCAAGAACACATATTTCATTAAATTTCGAATTAAATAGTGGATCTAGAATTTCAAAGTACCCATAAAACTCAATTCTATCAATATTCTTGTAATATAATGTTTCCAATTTTAACGAAATATGTGTTCAAGGGTCACACCCACACTATAGACCTATTAAATCAAATTCAAATGAAACCAGCCAAGTAAGGGACCTGCTCCACATTTTCTACCAACTAACAACCAATACAGGATAAGGGTGCCATTGTTTTCATTCATCTCCCTTTTCCCAATGTAGAGCCTAAATGGACTAGACATGGAAACCATGTTTAGGACCTTAGAATTATATGAGAACGTCCCACATATTATCAACTTCACCAACCAAACATTGTACAAGGAATTAAAAAGAAAGTTGAGCCAATAATTACATTCAGCCCACAACCCGCCAAACCCCTTCTGACATGACTCCATATAGAAAACCTGGGCCAAAAAAATCAAACCCCCATGCTCAGAGACCTGCTTATGGTGATAAACATCAAGCAATAACCAACTCTAAAACCATAATTGACCTCTAGCTATACAAAATTTCCCAACTCGGTAGACTCTATTCCATAGAACCAGACTGACCCAGGAATAGACCACCAGGGTTCTCCTACCTTCGCCCCTCTGCCACCAGTGGACATAACTGGAGTTACATGACCCAAGGCTTGACTTCAAGCTCTCCCAAAGCCTAAATACCCTAGAACCAAACAAAAATTTTCACAGGCCCAAATCCCTTCTGGCTCTTTCATGCTTGAGTATGGGGGACCTCGACATCCAAAACCCTTTACCACCCAGAACATGAAAGAACCCCTATGAGACAACAAAATACCATACCCGACAAACACCAAGATGAGCAGGATAATGGACTTAGACCCAACAAGAAACCCAACAGGGCCATGCCTCTGGCACTTCCAATTCCCATCCCCCAAAAGCATATACACATAGATATAATCGGTCAAAGGTCTAATAGACTGCTCCATAAAAACAAAAGGTACTAATTTAAGACCGAAAACATACCAGTGAATGTTGCCAGAACCTGGAGATGATGGTGACCACCAACTTCCCATAATCACCCTCTCAAACCAAATCCACAGGAGCGTGAGTTCATAGACTACCTTACTCAACAAGCCAGATAGATTTCTCACAACTCCAAATGTCCTTATACCTTTGTCGCCTTTGAGCCGGGGTATTAAACGTTGCATGCATACCGCCACCACTCCAAGTGTTTCATGCATGCAAAGGGTGGCCAAAACGATCTATTGGATTCACATTAATCATTGGGCCAAGACAAGGTCAATGGTGCTGGCTCACACCCTAATCGAGGAAGGTGACTCCTGCTCACCTCCTACTACTAACAATATTTTCTATATTTCTGAAGAATATCTTGGAGAGGAACTGGATCATCCTCTAGAGGGTTTGGTGGCCATACCATTTCTAGATATTTCTACGGATGAGCACAACTCCAATTAGCCAAGAAGTTGGTAGCTTTATTTCCTTCTCATTTGACATAAGAGGTTAGGGGATAATTAAATGGGGGAAGGATCTCTCTGACCTCCTAAACCAGATGAGCTATGAGGAAACTATGACTCAACTATGCCCAGCGAGAGCCCTAAATCAAATTCTTGATTATGTCAGCCACCACTCGTTAATCACCTTCAATCACTAGCCTTTTAAACCTTATTCTTTGAGCAATGAGCAGGCCTTGTTTGACTGTAGTTAAATCTGCCTCGTTGTTATTGGCATAATCACAATCAGCAGTGAAGAAAAGTATGGTTTTCTTTTCATAATCTCTAAATAGACCACCATACTCGACATTCCCTGGGTTTACTTTCGAAGCCTCGTTAAGTCTTAGTTTAATAAAACCTTGCGAGGGCCCCATGAAATGTTGAGGTGATGATGTGGTGGGAGTCAAAAATTTCCATGAGCTTGGAGATATCATACTTGCTGATAAGTTCAATAGATTCAGAATTATTGCTTCAGCTGTAGCTACTTGCTAGTCATCTGGATGCCATTTTTCTAAGAGAATAGTCTCTTGTATATTCTAAATAATCCCTGAACATATTATCTCTTGAGAGGTTTGCTGATCTTTGAAAATTCTACTTTTTCTTTCCTTCCATATGGCTCATATTAGGAACCCCAGAGCTAAATTCCATGCTCAATTTAGAATAGGGCTCAAGAAGATACCTTTACACCATTGGATTATTTATTCTTTGATGCTCTAGGGGTACCTATCCAAGTGCCCGGACAAGTTCCCAAGTTGGTTCCACTTTTTGATTGCAAAAGGAAAAGTGTTTAACAAATGTTCCAGGTGTTCATTGTGTTGGCTGCATATAACACAATAGGAAGGGCCATGGAAACCTTGCTTCTGAAGCTAGTCCCAAGTAAGGATTCTCCCGTGGCATACCTGCCATAGAAATTGCATAATTTTTGGCAAAAAATTACTCTTCCATATATTCTTCCATAAAGGACACTAGTGGTTTTGGGGTTCTTCCACTCTAAGATTGTATGATTCCTTGATGCTAAATGTGCCCTTGGTCGAATATCCCCATTGCAGGATGTCTTCACCCTCTTGGTAAGTTATTTTCCTTGATTAGAGCTCTTGGTCCAAAATTTTCCATTGTTTTGAGGGAGGGGGATTTTTCCAATTCCCAACCTCTTTCCATTTTTGTCATCCTGAGCTTTGTGGAGAGGTTTTCCAAAAGTGGTCCACCGTATAAAAATTCCCACTAGTTGTATAGAGGAAAATGTCTCCAAGATCTAGTCAACTAAACAATTTTTCTCTTCGTTGCCAAGAGTCCTGCCATAATAGAGTTGTGTGGCCATTTCAGATTTCCTAGAAAAAAAGTGTTGATTTATTAGATCCCTGTTCTTTTCTTCCAAGTTCCAGATTGTAGAGCCTTGAGGGGGATCTCTATCTCTAAGGATATCTTTAGGTTGGATTAGCATACCATAGTTTCGGGTCCATATTTTTTTTCCATAAATCAAGTCCTCCTTTTAACCATCTCCACCATAACTTAGCTCCCATAAGTTGGTTTAAGGTGGAAGGGTCTCTAAGACTTAATCCTCCAGCCATCTTAGGAAGGGTAAGAGTGTTCCAAGATACCAAGGTACATTTCTTTAATTTCTGAGCACCTTTCCATAGAAATTTCTTGAAATTATCTATCATGGTTGAACAAGAGGTTTTAGGGGACACCATTCTTGATAGCTAGTAAATCGAGATGGATTGAAGGACAAATTTTAGAAGAACAATTATACTAGCCAAACTGAAAGCTTAGAATGCCCATCCACTAAGTTTTTATTGAATTTTAACAAGGAGGTCTTTCCAACAATAGGTCTTTAAAGAGTTATAGGCTAAAGGCATACCTAGATACTTCATAGGTAATTTCCTTATACCAAACACCAACAGGCAGGCCAGGAAATATTATATCGTTCTATGGGTATTAAAAAAGAAGATATTTTATTTCTCATTGTTAATCAAAGTACCCAAGGCTGTCATAAACTCCTGAATAATTTCTTTGATTTTACTGGCTTCCCTCAAAGACACATGGAAGAATATCATGATGTCGTCCACAAACTATTGATGAGTGACGGGTAAATCAGAGCCCCGATTTCAAAGACCCTTATGCTGGGAGGAAAAAACCATTGATTTCAAGAATATTCCTAATCCCTCAGCAACTAAGATAAAGAGGAATGGAGAAATTGGGCCCCCTTTTCTAAGGCCCTGAGTAGGGTTAAAGTTTCGGGATGGGGAGCCATCGAGCGATATAGAGCACACCGAGGTTGACACTAGAGAGAAGACACAGTTTACCCATCATTGCTCGAAGCCAAACGACTTCAAAACACTCATTAGGTAAGGCCAAATAAGATGTTCATAGACTTTGGATATGTCCATCTTAATCATCATGCTAGGATATTTGAATTGCTTTTGGGAATGAACCATTTCTTGAGAGGTAATGATGCCATCCAAGATTTGGAGGCCTTCCATAAAACCTTATTGCTCCGGTGAGATCAAGGTCAAAAGAAGGGGCTTCAGGAATTTATAATGATTGTAGAAATAATTTTATAGATAACATTACATAAAGCAGTAGGTCTAAAACATTGGGGGTCCTCCAATTTAGAAGTTTTAGGGATTAAATCAATAAAAGTGGAATTAAGACTCAGACATACCTTCTAATTCCTCCTTGATTCCTCCACCACTTCAAGTATATCCTTTCCAATAAGTTTCCATGTTGCTTGATAGAATTCTTTCGTGAACCCATCTGGTCGAGGAGCTTTTTTCTTAGCCATTCCTTTGAAAACCTCCTCTATTTCGTCCAGAGTCACCACCTACATTAGGGCCATGTTCTGATCCTGGGAAATTAGCCGAGGGATGTGTCATGTGACTCACGCAATGGAATTTGATCTATCCTGGTTTTTTTCTGAGAGAAGGTTCTGGAAATGGTTGACCACTAGATCTTCCATCTCTTCATGTTGAACCAGTCGATTCCCTACCCCACCCTTGAGGGAGAAGATGTGGTTATGTTGTTTATGTTGGATCATTTCCTTATGGAAAAACCTTGTATTTTGTTCTCCCTCACGAAGCTATTGGATTCGAGATTTTTTTTCCATACGATTTCCTCTTGTTTCCATCTTTCTTCTAGTTGTTTCAATATATGACCTTCAGTCTCAACCAAACTTTCTAATCTGCCTTCTCGAATGATTCTTTGTTGTACTTATTGCATGCAATCTTGGAGCTTTTTTTTCTCTTTTTGGACGTTCCCAAACTCTTCCCGGTTCCATTTTTTAATTTGGACCTTGAAGTATATTAGCTTGAGTTTAAATGTATGCATATAATTGCAACCCTGCACAAGTACTTCCATTCCACCAACCCTCTGCTTTCTACATAAATAACGGATCATGTGACCAGAAATTTTCAAAGCGGAAGGGTTAGTTTTTTGGTCCTACTTTTAGATCTAACCCCAGCCTAATTGGCCAATGATCCAACCCCATGCCTGGTAGGATAGAGGCTTATAAAAATATATCTTTTATTATGTCCTATTCAGACACTAGGAATCAGTCCAATCTTGATGCTACCTGATGAGCGCCACCCCTTATGTTGTTCCAAGTGAAAACTCCATTGATTGTATGGATATCCACTATATGCAATCCATCTATTATGTCTCGGAATGCCTCCATATAAGAATCCATCCTCTCAAACCATCCCTTCTTTTCCTCAAGCGATGCAATAACATTAAAATCACCACCCAGAATCCATAATTCCTCCTCATATATTTTTTTTAGTTTTCCTAGATTTTAGAGGGAAAACCCTCTTTCTCTTTGAATGTGAGGCCCATAAACCCTAGTCAACAAAGCCCAATCTCTAGATCCAATATGTCAAAACTTTCCTGATAGAATCATAGGCAAGATGACCCACTCATCAAATATCACCTCCATGGGGTTCCATAGGATAGCAAGCCCACCCGCACTCCCATTGGAATCTTGAGCCACCACTTCGTATTGAAGTTTCAGACTTTTTACAATCTCTTTCACTCTTCTTTTATATATTTTTATTTCTTGAATAATAATTATACGTGGATGATATTTGTGGATCCTATCTTTCAAATACCTTTTATTTCCTTGACTGTTGAGGCCTCGAACATTCAAGGATGTAATGATCGTTGAGAAGGTTTGTTGAGATGGTGGAAAACCATTGACAGTAGTAACACCCTTCCTGAGTTAAGTAACATATGCCACACCATCTCTATGGATTCTTATAAATTCTCGTGACCTCGTTTCTTTCCTCCTTTCCCTATTGTAATTAGTTACATCACCTGTCCTTGATGGGATGCTAGATGATCCAGTGGATCTGGTGTTATGGGGCCCTCTTTTGGCTTTGAATCTCTAAAAGGTTTCACGATATAATTGTTTCATCTAGGTGCTTCCATTCATTCAAAATTATTCTCATCACTTGTTCCTATGTGCTGAGTTATTCTTTCGAGCCATTTATTTCCATATTTTCTTGCTCCACTTGCATTGCTGGGGTTTCTTTCTCTTGGGGTTCCTCTTCCACTTTTCTTTTAGGTTTTTGTCCGCCCTTTGGTTGTTTCTGAGAGTTACTGGATGGATCAAGCCCCTAGATTCATTAATACTCTCCTCCTCCTCTGTCGAGACTTCAAATTGATTTCTTTGATTCGATCCTTTCTTCGGATGCTATTGCATCATTGTTACTAGTGTTTTCACGCTCCGTTTCTTATTTTTGACCTCTTGAAACCCATCATTGTCCTCCTTCCCTTTCCCATTATCTTTAACTTCGTGCGAGTCTGTTGGATCACTTTGATTTAGAGGGCATTCCTTATACAGGTTCCCATACTCATGACACCATCTGCATAAAGGGAATGTGTTCGTAGTCCAGGGTCTACTGCCATACCTCATCATGATACTCCAGCTCTATGAACTTTGGCAAGGGTTTTGTAATGTTCATGTATATGTATATTCATGTGTAGGAGGTATACCTTCCTCTCCTGGTTGAATCTTCCACTTTCACAAAGCTCCTGATAAAATTTTGGATCCCAAAAATCTACCAAGAGTCCAAAAAATATAACCCAAACCATGGCAGGCATTAGTTTCTCTTGGTCTAGATTATATCATTCCTCCCAATGTTGTCTGAAGAGTCTGACATTGTAGTAGAAATATGGGTCGTTCTCAAAGATCTGTTCCTTGTCTTCTAGATTGGTAAAGGTCACTGTAAAGAACCATTGAGCCCCCATCTTTCGATCTATGTGTCTTTTCGGCTGCCATTTTAGTTGTATCCATTTCACCGAATCCCATTCAAAAGGCCATATCCCAATTAATTTGCAGATCAAGGCATGCTCTTTCATAAAATTCTTGTATGTTTCCAGTTTATTTTTTAGTGTTACAAATATCAGTTTCTTAACAAATTTGGCATATATTGTGCCCTGAATCAATTTTTCCATTGAGCCCACATCATTGGGGTCCGTTGGCTTCGCCACTATGTGCTGTAGTCGCTCCTTTCACACTGGATTCCCCTGTTGTAACATTTCTATAGGAGGGGATCTGCCCCCCCATGTGATTTCCCATCCCCACCGCCAGAGCCTGCAAGGACAACATCTACTCTATCATATTCATAGAATGCTTAGACTATTTTTAGGGTTTACTGGAGGAAACCCTAACAGAGTGTTTTTTCATTCTACCTAATAATAATTAACTATAAACTTGAATAGACATTACATTTTTAATTTTGTTTCTTTTTCTTTTTAAATATCTTTTAAATAATCAATAAATTTACAACAAAAATGGTTAATCAATACTGGGAACTACAAGTAGTAAATACTTAGTCACGAATTTAGAAACTAAAGAAAACTAGCCTATTGAACTCCCTTCCTAGGATTGGATGTAGTTGGAACAACAACTCTTACAAATGACCATCCCAATGGCTTAGGGAAGCAACAAACTATGATGGGAACCAACTATTATGTACCTTCATAGTATATGAAGCCTATTACATTTCAAAAACCACAAACCAAGCTCCATAGATAATATTTGGCCTTAAATTTGGAACCTATAAACCTGGCCCAATTTCCTATGGCTCCTCGCTAGAAAAAGGGCTCTAACATGGGAAGAAATAATCAAAAGGGGTTATGAAGGCCCCTCTCTTTTCCACCACTGCATAGTTCATAAGGAAATGATAGACAAAGCACTTACTTATCAATTATGTCTTTGTAAGGTAGAGATGGATGAGGTCAGCTTCCACATTTAGGAAGACTAATTGCAAGAAATATAATTTAATTATCAACATTTCCTAATGGAAATCTCCCCCTTCCAATTATCTATTCCCAAATGAGTTTGGTCCCTATTTCCAAGGTTCATCTTATGGTCCCTTTGGAAAGCAAGAAATGGTCTAATTTAAAAAAATAACTCTTTTAATCCTAAACATTTCTAGAACATAGCTCTACAAGGCATCCAAGAAACAACCCTCCTCTCCCCTTGGTCTACCACGTATTGGGAGGATTCTCTTACCAAGGCCATCATTCTATTCTCCCTATCCATTCTCCAGCCGTCCCCATCCTCATTTTCCTCCTGCCATCACCTATCCCCTTCATTTCCATCCTCATGGTATCCACTTCCTTCAGGCTTTAACAGATATAAATTTGATGGTGCCTCAAAGGGAAACCTAGGCCTAGTTGGTTATGGAGATATTTTATTAGATGACAATGGAAAGCCCCTATTCATAATGGAAAGAGCCTTGGGATTCTTCACCATTAATGTCATCTATTTTATGAACTAGAAATAATTTTGCAAATAGACAAGCAACAAGGATACACTAGGCTCATGGTGGGGGGTGATTCTTAATTAGTCATCGCTAATCTCAAGAAACTCCAACATGAGATCCCCCTTTTCTAAACTCTTCAAAATCTAGAAACTAAAGCACTTTCTCCACAAAATCACCTCCCTCACTTTCTCTGCTCTCATTTTTCTTCCCATTCACATCCAACGTTATGGAAATAATCCTGCAGGAAATCTTTCCAACCTTAGTTGTTCATAAAATAGCCTTTTCCTCTCCTCCCCCTAGATGAATATTCCCCCCTCCCCCACATTTCATCCTATAGTGTTCTAATCCTTTGAGAACAATAGAAAGAAGGCATGTTGAATTCATCTCCTTCCTCGATCGAGGTGCACACGAGCGAGGAGGGTGGCGATGGGACAACACCACCTCCACCCCATCCCTTCATTCAATTTTATAGCCTAGATGTTACTCTACCCAACTCCCATGCATGCACTTTTTGTGACGCCTCCCATGGTTAACCAACTTCCCAACATTTCTCTAGTTCTTTGAAGCCCCCACCGTTGTGAATCATTTTCATCCCTCACCCTCACCATCGTCATGTTGTTTCCCCTTTATTCATATGGGTTGGCCTCATTCCTCTCCATCGAGCCATCCGTCTCCCTCCCCTTAGTATAAGCTACACTAGAGCCCCTACTACCTTTGCTACTAGAACAAGTGTTGGGCTCACCACCTTCCACTGGCATCCAACATTTCTCAACTCTAGTGGAGTGTCATTATATTTTGGGTAGTAATTCACTGCTTAGATTTTGCAAGGGGGTTTATGGCTTAGCTACGGTGGATACATTGGAATTTATTAGTTATTCGACACCCAGCATTAGGTATTCTTCCACTATGTTGCTAACTGTAGAAGGTATTTCAATTCTGTATCTTATGCTCAATTTTTCATTCTTCTTGAGAACCTTCTTTTTCTCTAGATTGCTTCAGTCAAATTCTTGAATAAGTGTTGGTCCCCTACAATTTACTACTTGGTTCTACCTCTGTGAACCCCACCCAGCCATTCATTTCTTCTTGGGCCCACTCCCACCCAGTTTCCACTAAATACATACAATCTTAGGTTTGTGAATTTAGTATCCTACCTCGACACTACCTTATCACTTTTTGGGGGTCTCTATCTTAGAATTGCACCTCTATTAGTCACCATACTCACTCACCACACTACAACATGCCCATAAAATGCATGTGTAGTCGTAGGGGTTCCTTGAATCAAAGAGCTAGCAAAATCCATGTTCGACATAAATCATTCTCAGCTACCAAACATTTCCACACCCTCACTTTAGAACCTACTCAGATACATTTAAACATAGCCTCTTCATCAACCATGGAGAAGCGAAATGAGTTCATCGATGCAAATATTTTTGCATCAATCGTTGAGTCGATCTCAAACTCAATTCATAATCGTGATTAAAAAAATCAGTATCTCTGCACGGTCGAGCTCTAATAACACATAAAAGTTTTATTGGGTTAGGTCTCGGTAGAAACACATGAGGTTCGATGAGATATTTTAGTGCAACTATATGACATTATCATTGAGCATCAAGATCAATCTATGGAGCACAAGGACTTAGCTTTTCATCTCAGATGCATTGAAATTATTCTTCTCAGGGGTAAGGAGCCTAACTCCCTAGGAAATTTGTCAACCCCAATAGGCATCTCCACATCTACTTGATAGTCATGCAACTACAAGAGAATCATGAGTCCCTTTTGATTATCTTTTCACCGTTTGATTTCTATTTTCCATACAAAGTCGTGCTAATTCTATGTTATGAACAATTATATTTTTTTTCATGGATATCATGTTTTTTTTTCTCGGTAAAACTATTCTATTATTTACATTAACAGAGAACAATTACAACATTACTTGACAAAAAGAACCAGCTGCCTGGAGGTAATGGTAGCATGGAACAACAGAGTTCGCAGTCTGAGAGGACGAACCAATCCATTAGGCTTTCCCACGCAGGGGTGCCAGAGGAGTCAAAAATCCAAACCCGTGCAGGGGAGCCAAAATCGTTTTGACATAGATAATTCCCCAACCACATAGAAAAAGTCCCAGAACCTGAACACAGACAATTACTCAACAACATTGACACAGACAATTACACAACAGCTTTGACACAATTACATAGCCAAAAACATCGGAATTGACCAAAAGCCCTCACTATTTGGCCGCAAAACCTGAGAAGAAGCCGCAGTTAGTCTTCAGGAGCCTCCTCCACTATCCTGCACCACCCAAATTCCGCCAAGTCCTGAGCTTGGACCTCCTCCATAGCAGTTAGGACAGGCTCCATCTTGACGTCCTCGTTCTGGCTTATCAGCGTCTCCCTAGCGCTCATGGAACCTGAAATTGGCCTTTCCGTTACATTCGTGGGATCTGCAGAGGGTGCCTCCATGGCTCTCATGGAGCCAACAATTGGCATTGTCTCCCGTTGAGCGCTGGATTCGCCCTCATCTTGGGCCTCCTCAATGAAAAGCACCGAAACATGGGTGCTGATCCGGGGACGGTTCAGAGAACTGTTGAAAGTGAATATTGCTGAGCCAAAGGAGGGCGAGGAAGAGGACCCAGGAGCGCTGGCATCCAGAAATTGGCTGGGCCGAAGGAAGCTTTCTCCTTCAGTGTGAGGGCAATCGCAAAGGCAATGATGGGAAGTATCTTCGTCGACTAAAGGGCATGAGGACCCACCTCGGGAGGTGCCTCGACGGCTGAGCATTCGCTGTCGAGGCCGGGGCATGACTGCAGGGCCGAACAGAGCCTCTTTGCCGAAAGCTGAATTGGAGCTCAAAGCAGAATTGGAGCCCAGAATAGCCAAGGATAAACCAAACACAGGCGGGGGAATAGACCAAACAGACGGGCGAGGATCCTGCATGAAGGCAGATAGACAAATGCTAGGAGCGACCACAATTGGGGGAATGACCGGAGGCTTCGAGCCAGAGCTCAACCCCATCAGCGCCAGAGGCAGCAGAAAAAACCCGAACAGAGCCTAAATCAGCATTGTGAATCCAATGCTGCAACCATATATAATGCACCCACCTTTGCCTCGAGGCGCTCCCGCCAGTACTGTGGCATTCATGGGAGCCAAGGAGCCGAGCCCAGCTTCGCGTGTGGAGGTGAATGGAGCATTAATGCTCCTCTACTGCATGCCTTCATTCCAGATCCCGTGCCGCTGAGAATGTCCCTTCCCCCATGTGGATACAACGCTTCTGCGCATGGCGGGCAGGTGGCCTTCGGTGATCACCCGTCCCATCGCCTTGATTATAGCCTCATGGATATCATGTGAGTAATAGTACAACAATCATATTTTTTTCTTATGAAATGGATAGAACAATACAAAGCTATTATATTTTTTTGAACTAAGATCCTTCTCTTTTTCCAATAGTCCGATTTCCCGAGTAACAAACTACGACTGAAAAAAAATAAAAATAAAAAATAAAATAAAATAAAATAAAAATAAAAATTAAAAATAAATAAAATAAATAATAAATAAATAAAAATAAAAATAAAAATAAATAAATAAATAAAATAAAATTAAATAAAAATAAAATAAATTAAAATAAATAAATAATAAAAAATAAAAAATAAAAATAAAAATAAAAATAAAAATAAAAAAATAAAAAAATACTTTTATAATTGTAATTAGATACTCTTTATGACTAATCAATAAATGAATAACTTAAAAAAAATTACAACAACAAAAAGTAATTAACATTAAATACCTTGATACCTTTATTATTTATTTATTTTTACCTAAAATGATCCAATCCATAGTCATTTTTTACCCATTAAAAACGTTTTTAATCATAATAATCTACATAACATAGAAGACACTAAGACTACACCTACAATAAAACTTTCAAAGGGAAATTTAAAAACCAAAGTTGATGTTAACAATCACTATTATTTAATATGTTGTTTTGAATTCACCTTTTAAAAATCCTTAAATTAATTAACATATTTTATCATCTATTATTTTAAATTTAATTTTTAAAAAATCAAAATAATTAAAAATGTTGTTAAAAAAAACAATTATTAAAAACACAATTTTTAAAAAATTAAAATAATTAAAATGGTTGTTAAAAAAACAATTATTAAAAAAAAGTCTGAGATTAAGTTTTAAATATAATAAGTCAATTAATTGTAGTTTGGATGGTTGGGAGAAATATTGGTATCTTCCCTGTTGGGTTCCGTTCATTCATGTGACATGTTGAGTTCATATTGAGTGTATCTTTGTAATGGCTTTGATATGTTGTCTAAAGATCCCTCCAGAATTGTAACATGTATATTATTCAAACAAAATATTTATCTTACATTTTAAAATAAAATTTAAAGTGTAATTGAACTCAGTATTTTACATTTTTTTATTGTTAGTAAACTTGACTCGGTCAAAGAGTCAAGGTCGTTGGTGGTTTCAGACACAACGTCACTATTAAGTGAGTGTGTTGCATGTAGTTAAAGCCTCTAAAATGCTTTGAGATTCTTGGTTGTAATGTGCCATAGTTGAGCAAGCATAAGCCTCATTTGGTTGGGCCAACGTGTAGGTGGGGTTGGTTATATTTTTCTTCTTAAATCAGAACACAAATTGATGGAAAATTAGTAACTTCGAAAGATCAACTGCCACTATTCCACCAGATACAATTATTTCATAAATTCCAAAAATTGGCCCATTACAACATGCCTCTGAAGAGTTAAACCCATATAATTAGAAAAATAAATTATTCACCAAATTACCTAAGCTAAAATCCTTTGACATAAGATTGATTGTATTTAAACCAACCTATAATTATTCATTTTATGGCATGCATATTAATATTGGGTGGACAAGAGATAAAGATAAGAAAGATATATAATATATAATTACAAAAGTGATTTGAAAGAATTCAAGGGTATAAGCGACATCTTAACTTGTATGTTTTTTTTGGGTTACATCTTTGACAATTAACCCTTTTTTTAAAAACTGAATTCGTGTTCTTTCATTATATTTTTACAAAGTTTCATTATCTTTTTACAAAGTGAAATTCGCTCATTTCCTTATTCATGATATATTGCATACAATGTTGACAATTCCCACAAGTAGTAATGGAATACTTATTTATTGGTCTTCAATATGTTAGATTCATTTCATTTTTTTATATATGGAAATATTTTTGCATGCCATATTGTCTATAAAGTGGTCACTTAAGTGGTCGCAGTATACCACTTATTTATAGATAAACGAATACATAACTATTTCATTGTGAGGTAAATAGTTATGTGTATGTGGGGTTCTTTTGTTTTTTGATTTAAAATCAATTAAACATTAATATGGCAATTTTTTATAGTTGTATTTATGACCTATATTTTTTCTTTCACTTAAATGTTAATAAAATATTATATTAAATAAAATTTATTTTTATTTTTATTATAATATGGTTGGGATGAGGAAAAACATAACTTGTGGTTTCAAGACTAAGGACAAAAAGCATAAACACTTATGATCATTTTAAAGAGGAAACAACTTGATTCTTGACCTCATTGGACACCTTATCGAAATTGTAAGTACAAATTGCAACCTGCACTCACTTTTCTCTACTCATTAGGCTTCTTACCTCTTATTATTCCCTTCCTCATCATGGACTATATCATTGCCTTTGTGGTCAAGTTACGTTGACTATGCATTATTTAACTGTGTTTTTGCAGTTTAACCAAAGTTTCAGGAAAACGCTTAATATTATTATTTTTGCATAAATTCATTTTTTTTTTCAAATTTTCAATAAATGTTATTTCTAATTTTTGGTTGGATGAGGAACCTCTAATGGGACATAATTCCCCTGGTGGAGGGTGTTTTATTTTTCATTTTTTCCAATGCTTGGCAATTAATTTTAAAATTAAAATAAAAGTGATTTTGTGAGTGGCCATTGCGTTGGTGAGTGCACTCACACTATCATTGTTATATTAACACTCTGCTCAATGATGTGAGGATTGATGCAGATACAGGAAACTTTTATGTTAGTGTCATGTTCAATGATACAAGAATTGATGCAGTTTCAGGTTGTTTGCATAGACTCCTTAATATTATTATGTTTCCTTGTGCAGAGGACAAAGTATGTGCGGGATAACTAGGGTCATTTGCATAATGAGTGTTGTGATACTAATCAATGATGTAGTAATTGGTATGGTTTCATTGTGCATAACTTTTATCATGCATATGGCACTGGTGGGGGTGCAGACACTGGCGGGGGGTGAGGGAGCTAGTATCGTTCTTTTTTAACAATTATCATAATCATTGGACTATAAAATCTACTATTACTATGAAATATTAAATAAACCATGCTTTCAATCCACGTGACATGTGGTTTAGGGCATTGTTACGTTAGTGCTATGGTTAATGATGCGAGAATTGATGCAGTTGCAAGTTTTTCCGCATAGGGATGAACAAATTTGCATTTGATATTATAAAGGAGTATGTGTGGGAGAACCAGGGCTCTTTTGCATAGACAAGGATGCTAAATAAATTTTGTTTTCAATATGTTTGAAGGAAAAATGTTGTACCGTAAAACGAATGTGCAAAAGGATTTGTGCAAAGTTATTAAAATAATAAATATACGAGTCTCTTTTTTAATTATTATTTACGAATGTTTTTCGTAACTACAAAAGTAGTTGCGCAAAGATGATTGCACAAAGCTGGTTGTTCAAAGGTATCATTTGTCGAGTTTCAAATATCAATGACTGATTAAAGGGCATTATTGAGTATGGGAGTAGTTGTGCAGAGGTGGTTGTGCGTGTGCAAAGGTTATGCAAAATTTTAAAGCAAATTTTATTAAAAAATAAATATACATATCCATTTTTTAATTCTTATTTAGGGACGCATTTCACAATGTATGATCATTAATTAATGTCAGTGTCAAATGTCAATGACTAAGGGTGTTACTAAGTGCAATAGTAGTTGTGCGGACAAAGTTGTGCAGAGGTGGTTATGCGTGTGCAGAATTATCTTGAGAGATTTTCGCAGACAATGGACTATGTTGTTCAAAGGTGTCATGTGTAAAGAATAAATGTTGTATCCATAATATCCTGGCCCCACATTTATTAATATCAATTCCAAATTTCAATGAATGATGGAAAGGCATTTTTTGAGTCCGGAAGTGGTTGTGTGGATGAAGTTGTGCAAAGGTGGTTGTGTCTAATATATTTTTGTGCGTAAATGATTTTTCTCTATAGTTCCACACATATGAATTTGTGTTATATTAAAATTATACAAAAATAATGTTTTTAGATTTGATGTTTCGGTGCTTATGTGGTTTTTTGAATGTGTGAGAAGGTGTGTAGTTGGTGAATTGAATGTTGTGATGGCTTATATTTACATGTAGTTTTGTTTTATATTAATCAGAGTATAGACAATGGGACGATGAAAAATCTGGATGACGACTTTATCTTTGTAGTGTGTTGCAGACGCAAAATAGTGGCAGGTGAAGATTTCTAGGGAAATGAGACTTCAAACATTTGAAATAAATATAAAAATCCCTTTATTATTTATTATTTAGGGATTTATTTTAGAATGTATGATCATTAATTAATATCATTTTTGAATGTGAGTGACTAAGAGCGTTACTGAGTGCAAAAGTAGTTGTGGAGACGAAGTTGTGCAGAGGTGATTATGTGTGTGTGGAATTTATGCAGAGAACAAACACATGTGCGGAATTTGTGTGAAATAATGGAAGTGTAGGGGGATATTTTAATTGTAACGTGTTTAGATATTAGTATATTGTGCACAAGATCAATGTCTATTTTATTATTAATAGATTTTTCAAAGTGTGGAAGTGCATACAATGAAAGCTTGAGAGATTTTTGCACATAATGGATTGTGTTGTTCAGAGGTAGCGTGTGCAGATAACAAATGTTTTGTCCACAATATCTAGGGCCCATGTTTATTAATATATTTTTCAAATGTCAATGAATAACAGATGGGCGTTGTTAAGTCCATAAGTGGTTTTGCAAATGAAGTTGTGCGGAGGTGGTTGTGCATGATAGTGTTTTGCGTAAAAATGGATTTACTCTACAATTCCACACATATGAATTTGTGTTATGTTGAATTTATATGAAAATCATGTTTCTAGGTTTGATGTTTTGGTTCTTGTGTGGTTTTCTGAATGTGTGAGCAGGTGTGTAGTCAATGAATTGAATGTTGAGATGAATTGTATTTACCTGCAGCTATCTCTTCTATTAATCAAAGGACAGACATCAAGACAATGAAAAATCTAGATGGTGACTTTATTTTTGGAGCGTGTTTCAGAAGCAAAATAATTGCAGGTGGTGATTTATAAGAAAATAATACTGCAAACATTTGAAATAGCTAATATAGCGAGGGAAAAAACTTTATTTTTAGTGATAGAAAAAATAGTGGGCGTGTGGTGTTTTCTATTTGCAAATTGTATTTAACATCTTGGAATATTGTCAAAGATTTTTT
Organism: Pinus taeda; assembly: GCA_000404065.3. Taxonomy (NCBI): domain Eukaryota; kingdom Viridiplantae; phylum Streptophyta; class Pinopsida; order Pinales; family Pinaceae; genus Pinus; species Pinus taeda. The sequence goes on along the minus strand of APFE030995991.1, from coordinate 180,434 downwards.
TCCTTACATAAATTTTTATCTATGAAGCTAAGCTTGGACAATAGTAGTAGTGCATAGATACAAAAGTTGTACAATACTGAAAAGCTTATAAATTGATTCACCTTTGTCGATTTCAAGTTCGCATATGGCAGTTTCTTAGCTAATTATCATGATTGTAGTTAGTTCAAACTTGTTTTGTATGGTAAATTCATGTTTCTTATGATACGTATAACTATGCCATTAAATCAGTGGATTGTGATTAGCTTTGATTTGTTGTAAAATACTACAAACTTTTTTCTCTACAATACTGCTAGAAATGAGTGTGTCAAGTTATTCATAAATCAAATTTGGTTGGGTTTTACAAAGTAGTGGGGAGAATATGTCAAGTTGATTCATCATAGAAGGTAACTTTACTATTTGTGTCTATTATTGATAGTTTTATGAGTCTCTAAATTTGACTGAAAGTAACTCAAAGTTACAACTCCTAACATTTAGTAAGTATATTATTTTTGTGTCTTTAAAAAAAAAGTTTACAATTAAATACGTTTTGTGGAATAAGGTTCACATTGCATCGTAACTGCGTGTCAAATCTTGCAAGAAATAGTTGTGTTAAGTTACTTGTAAATCAAATTTGTTTTGTTTTTACAAAGTAGTGAGGCTAGTTGTCAAGTCGATTCATCATAGAGAGTAGTTGAATACGTGTTGGCATAATTTTTATTTTTGAATTTCCTTGCATACTTTACTATTTCTAGTTATATTGATGGCATTCCCTATGGAGGCCACATTTCCACCCGAATGGAAAAATTCTATATGGGATCTGGTGAAAATAAATTGAAAATTTCCAATACTGGGAGTATTTGAATCATTTTTTTTACAGTGGAAATGGATTCAGAACCATCAATAATCTCTGGGGCACCATCAATAATTTCCATTATTTTCCAGACAAATTTGTGACCTCATTACTATGCAACATTATTGATAGTTTTACGGGTCTTCAAAATTGACTGGAAAAAGAAAGGAAAGTTGGGCATGTTATTGATAAAATAAGGTGGTGATTTACAATTTTCAATTTTCATGATCTTGGAAGTCAATCAGGTGTCAAAAGTAGTGTTGTCATACTTTTATTAAGAAAACAAAAGGAGGGGGGGGAGAGAAGCAAAAAAAAAGCTAGTTTGCAATGATTTTTTGGCAGTATCGACACATTTTCCAATGGGGCTTTTGATGGTACTGAATTCATTTCCATTATTTAAAAAAATGATTCAAACACTTTTACTGCAAATTTTTTATTAAACAAACAAAAAAAAGGCATATTACGGTGATTTTTAGCCATGTGGGCGAACTTACCAGTTCGATATACAATGTATATTTTTGTATATCATAAATTTCTACTTCTTACGACACGTATATCTATGATATTGAAGCAAAACAAAAGTGCTAAGTAAATCCACATGATGCTTTTGGAATTTCAAAACTTTTTCCTACTACTATCCATAAAAGTTGGTTTTGCTATCTTTAATGCTTATTTATTCATAATGTCATGTGTAACAGTTTTCACATGAGTAATATTAACATCCTTTGTTAAGTGAAATAGGATGTTAATACATTATTCATTGACATATTTTTTTGTGGAAAATGAAAAATGGGTAGCAGGTGAGGGAAAGAGGTCATTTATAGTGATACGACTATATCACTTACTAAGATTGATGATAGCTTTGAATGGCCTAGAACTTATGAGTGATATGTGAATCTATCAACCAAAGAGAAAACAACTAATAAGATTTGGAGTACCAGATTAGCGAACGTTGGGTGTCTTCCAGAGGTCTTTGATTTTAGAGAAATTTCTTATCTTTGCGCAAGTAATTTTGATCTCAAAAAGAGGGAAATTAAGGTAGGAACGATAAAGATTTATCTGAATCCCAATTTATTCAGATTATTATTCAACTTACCGTAATTGAATAAGAATTTATAATTATTGTTGTGGTTATTTCCCTAGAGCCATAAGGGTGCAAAATTGGCATTGTGTGGGAATTCGTAGACAATGACCTATTAACTTTTATTGATAAGCTTGATTCACTGTATGAACTAGAAATATATAAACAAGGGCTACCTAATGTTGATCGTATGAGGTAGATCAAGGTTGCATGGTTTGGGAAAATCGGAATATTGGAAGGCGTTATTTTTTAGTGTGGAGACGAAGAAAATCGAAGAACAAATGTGTATCTCAAGGCAGTGGTAATTGTTCAGGATTTAAACGGTCTGTGTATTACATATGAACCTGGATTAATTACAAAGGATAAGTTGATGGCTGATTTGGAGAAGCTAAAACAATCACAAGAAACAAATTTTGATGATATAACTAATTTTCGTGTAGATGAAATTAGAAAATGTCTAATTACTTTTATTGATGTCAATGAAGAGTATTTGCCTCAGTTTTACAATTGCAATAAAAAGTAAAAGAAATATAGGAGGAGATATTCAATGAACGTGTTAAGCAAGACACTACCGTTGCTCTGATGAAAGAATTCATTGAAGCTAAAGTGAAGGAATTCGTTGCAGGAAGCTTGATTGCAAAATATTACTAAGGGTGGAAGAATATCAGAGCCTACTTTTGCATATTGTAAGTGTTTAAATACATTGGAACATTTTTTATTTATCGTCGAAGAATTTTACTATTTAGATCTTATGTGTGCTTTATGATCTAATAGTCTAATTCTTAAATGCAATTCCTTGTTACCTGTTGTAGATGACTTTTGGAGATTACAGTCGATAGGATTGCAATTGAAACTCTCATTGGGGCAAATGCATTTAGATTTGTGATTGAAGTGTTAGCATTTTCATAAATGCTTTATGTAGCAGAGGCTATTTCCTAGACCATGGCTTTGTAATCATAAATTATTTGAATTCTAAAAATTTGTTTTTCTATCTCTTAATATGTTAACTAATTATGTAAATTTTTGTGAGATAACATCTGACATGAGATGATGTATGGACCTTGGTTCTCGAACATTGTACTGAAAATAGTAATTGAACACCTATTTTGCAGTATTTGCATTGAGATTTTATATATTAGCTAATGTTTTGTAATGAATGATAATTAAAATGGATTTCTATTTACTTTTTTATAATACTGAAACTTTATACCAGTTATATCAATAATTCTTAGATAATGTTTTACATGTGAAGTTGTATCTATTGCATTTGTTGTGACTAGCATTTGAATATGAATACAAGGCTGTGTTGATAATTATTGAAGGTTGCTCGGCCAGAAAGTGTGTCTATGTTGTTCCAGTTATCTTTATTTATGAATGCATGTACAAAAGAGACAATTGCACACATCATTGTTTGATTTACGAAGTTTTCATTCTCCCAGGATTAGGATGAGATTTTTCACTATTCAGAGGAAGTTTCTTGGAGTAATTGCTCTGCATAACAACATATGATGATAATAATAAATAATTATTATTATACATTGAACTATGGGATCTTTTTTTTCGAAGCATTGTGAAAAAACTCCATATTTTGTTTTGCAATATTCACTTGTAAACTAGTTTTTGTAACTAATTTTCTTATAGACATATACAATTTGTTTACTTAAAGAAAATAAGTATTTAAATAAATCATACTGAAGATAGAAACTTGTTTTATTTTGGCAAGCTTTTTCTTGTGCAAAATCCATATTAAGGCTTATATTGTAAATCATAAACGTTATGGTAGTCAATTATAAATGAGTATTTGTAAAGCATTACTATGTATGAAAGTCGCTGTGTGGATTTGGTTGTACACATGCGGATGCTATGTGAGGAACATATGCATCTATGAAATTAAGTATTTATATAACTTATGCTATACATATAATCATGTTTCACTCTGTAGAGATTTTCTTGCGTCGAACTGTAATAAAGCTTTATTTCCGCACAATGAAAGATTTTATTAAACAACAATACACCTAAAAATCATAAAACTAAATTAAACAACATTATTTAATAATATTTTTTTGAATTGCAAAAAACATTTAATAATAATGTTGTGGCTAAAGTTTTACTAGCAATTGTAATCAATGCGGGAGGTGTACACTGCATATGGAAAAGAGGAGTAATTACAGAATTGCATTATGTAGGAGAGAAAGAAAGAAGAAAAATTAAAAATTAAAATGCTTTCATTGTGTGAAGTGCGGTTTCCTCATTTTCGTACATGACATAATGACATTAACGGTTCGGTACCCTTTTAGCGAATGGACAGATCAACACGTAATCAGGAATGTAAATGCTATTATCTCTAAAATGGCATCGATATAGTAGTGGATATGATTGTTGACAACCTATAAGATAATTTTTATTATTACAAAAGATTCACATTTAATTTGTTTTCTACATGGAGTAATTGGTTTCTAAATTTCAAGATTTGTTTTTAAACTATTTATGCTCTTTCTCGAAAATGTCTGCTTTGCTTATTTTAAATTTATATTTAATCAAAATGATTTTTTAAATAAATTTAACTTTCAAAATAGTCACACGTAGCGGAAATGGGAAAAGGAAAAAAAATGGCGCTATCAACAATAACTCTGATAACGAAAATGAGCCAAGAAACTACAACCAGTGTGCCAACATCCATCCTCTATGTGCTTCATTATTCATATTAAAAAAATTCTTTATTTGACTGTGCTAATCTTATTTCAAATGAATTTTGTTTTCAATTAGTACATTGGTTAAATAACGGTAAATTCTTCATGATGGCATATCTAATAATAGCCCTCGTGTCAAGTCATGCTTTTGATGAGTTTCCACATAACCCTAATTTTAATTTTGACAAAGAATTGATGCGATTCCGCTATCCCATACTATGGAAGCAAGAATTTATTTCAAGTTTTAGTCTAATTCAAGATATTTTTGTAAAGCAAGTGTTATGAACCAGCTCAAGAAAAGATAGAAAAGATAGATCAACGCCTTAGAATTCAGCCTCTTCGAGGGGGCAACCTCCTTTACATTACATAAATGAACAATTCTTGGATGATACAAATGACAAAACTCCTTTCTATATATAGGAGTCTAAGGAGTCACAAT
>APFE030995991.1:157004-169758 GCA_000404065.3 Pinus taeda | reverse complement strand
ATTCCTTGTAGCAACTTATTCATATTTATTGTCAATTCTTCCATCTTATCATCCATGCGATCAATTTTAGCGTCCATGCCATTCATCTTAGCATCCATGCCATTCATGTTAGCTTCCATGCCATCCATCTTAGCTTCTACGCCCTTCTTTAAATAATCCATCTTAGTTTCTACACCTTTCTTTAAACCATCCATCTTAGCTTCTACCTATTTCCTTAAACCATCCATCTTAGATTCTGTTGCTTTTTGTGCAAGTGACACTTGTTGCACTTGTTCTTGTAATTTTGATATATCATGTAGCATTTTTTCCTCTTCTTCATGAGTCATGCTAGAGCTTTCATGTTCCTTATTAGGTGTTTGCATTTTCTTTCCTCGGGGCATCAGTTACCGATAATAATGCTCTACTATGCCCTTTGAATTCCTTCAAAATAAATTTCAAACCAATCTTAAGAAAAATTTAAAAGAATCTACACACTTTTTTTCACCTTGTAGGAGCTCGATATTGCCTCTAATGTATCTTTGTACATTCAAATCATCCAGTTCTGAAATTGTGACCTACAGTAGCCCTCTGTGTCCTCTTTCTAATGCCACCAATCGGATCCAAATTGGATTCTCCAAGGAAGAGTTATGTGAAATCTCCCACAGTGACTTGATTATGGACTAGTTTAGTAGGGCGAACTTGTACGATGTGCCATGAGTCCCTGTTTCGTATTTTGGCTATAAAAAATATATTCAAGAAACTACAGTCCGTCCTCTTTCTGCACCTTCTTACAAAATTTCAATCGAATGCTCAGAGAAAAAGTTATGATGATTTTCCCCAGGTCACCTGTTTGGAATGTAATTCAGGAGTCTGCAAAAAAGACCAACTTCATCAGATCATATCTCCTCAAATATAGCGCAAAACGCTCTGAAATTCGGACCCGAGATTTAGCACGATTTCTTCTCAAATGGGTTTTTTTGTTAGCTTCTAAAATGTCACAGAAAAAAAGTTATTTCGAAAATGCCACGATGACATGTTTGGAGCAGCGAAACCTTAGAATCCAAAGCTCTGATACCAAATGTTATGAACCAGCTCAAGAAAAGATAGATCAACGCCTTAGAATTCAGCCTCTTCGAGGGGGCAAACCTCCTTTACATTACATAAAAGAACAATTCTTGGATGATGCAAATGACAAAACCTCCTTTCTATATATAGGAGTCTAAGGAGTCACAATATAACCCAGCCGACCTAACAATAATAATATAAAGCCACAAAAATAACAATAGAGGGATTTTGTGGGGCACAGTAATAACAATATGAGTGCAATAGGGGCACAAAAATATTAATAAGGGGTACAACTACAATAGTAATAGGGTAATCACTAGTATTATAGGGACCCAACAACAAGTTATTTACACGATAACTGGACGAGAGCCTAATCGAATATCAGGAGAAGCACAAGTTTTACTTGGGTGGGACGGACATGAAGAAACTTAGGAAATAATACGGTTATTAAAGTTTATGGGTTTTTAAGGTAAACAACTATTGCTTCCAAGAATTGTTATGGACAAGTATTTTTTTGTAGAAGTCTGCAGACAATACTACAATTGGCAAGTTAAATTTGAAAAGAAAAAGAAGAAACAATTTATTTCTTTGACATTTACCATTGGGTGAGTAACGATGAAGAATGGAAGCCAACTTGCAGAGTTTGGGAATTCTTTGTGTTGTTTAAAATAAGTTGAATATCAGAGAGACATTGACCCAGAATGCATATTTATCACACATCAAGGTGCCATCAAATGTGAGAGCTTGTTGACAAAAGTCGTAAGTGAAAGAGAAAATAATTGCAATGCTCCAAGCAATAATCAAGGAGCAATGAATATTAGAGAAATTGTTGAAGAAGCAAGTATTAGCACTGAAACAAAGTGTAAAAAGAAGCGGAAAACATATACAATCTTCTGTTTGCATATCTAAAACTACTTTGGCTTCATCTTCAAGTGAAATAAAATGAAAAGATATCGAAGTTACAAAGTTGATTCACGGTCAGCTATCAACTATCGGAGATGACAAGTACCCTCAATTGGTAAAATTCAAAGTCACTTGCAAATAAGAAGCAGTCAAGGAGATATCAATGAGGAGATTGAAACTTTCCTACTTGATTGGTTCAGTAGTGCTTTAAATGAAAAATAGAAAATAACGGAGCAAATTTCCAAAGAGCTTTCTATTTTTGATGATCAGTTTACCACTTTTCAAGATCAAAACTATAACAGGGAGAGTAAAATATTAAAAATTGAAAAGGTAAGGATGCATGGTAAAAAGGTTATTGATACAACAAAGACAAATCTTCATATGTCTATAATTGCATCCACATATGTTTTGACATTGCATGAAGCTACCGGGAATGTGCTTGCAGTGCCTATTGAGCAATAGAAAGTAGAGAACCTGGTAATAAACGAAACAATACAAATGTTAGAGAATGTTTTAAATATGGGTCCTTTCTTAATGACTCTAGTCGCAATACAGACTTATAAATCTAAAATTCCCACTGCTAGCACATCTCATGGATCTGTTGGAGCTTTGAAACTAGTTAATGAAGTCAAATGTCATGTTTTTGGTAATATATGCTAGAGATTAAAAAACATTGAACATGCATGACATGCAGTTTATGTTATAGTATGGTTAGTACAAGAAATAAACTCATTTGTTGATTTGGTGAGGAGTAATATTAGTGAAGACAAGCATTTCAATAATAATGAATTTCCTGCTTTTAGTCAAAGGCTTAAATTGTTGTCTGATTTGGACAAGAAAAATAGATAACTACCAAATGCTAATCGAATGAGGAAAATCAAAGTTGGATGGTCTAGAAGAATTAGTACACTATAAAACATTATTTTTGTATTTCAGAGAATAGAGAATAGGAGAAGTGATGTGTTTCTAAAGGTTATGCAAATTGTTTGAGATCTAGCTAGCCCATGCATTATACAAAGTTTTGAATTGATTACAAAATATATGCTAACATTTGAATTGAATAAGAGCAAATATTCAATGGCAGAACATTTTGATGTTATGACTGATTTTACTCCTGAAGAAATTGGCAAATGGCTAGTTGGCTTTGTTAGTATTAATAACAAAAATTTTGCTCTAACTTCTCAGCTACAGGAAGAGGTGATGGGGATTGAAAAGCAATTATTCAATCTACGTGTGAGGCTAGAGATTAAAATGTGACCAATGAAATAATTCATTCAAGCTAAGTTGAAAACATTGAGTGAAGAGGCCATGCATTAGAAAGGTAGTTGTTAGTCAAACAATTAGCTTATATGCTTTCACAAATTGTAATTGTCCTTAAATATTTGCATATTTGTTTTCTGTTTACTAGTATTCAATCATTGTGATTTGTTAATTTTACTAATGTCACATAGTCTACTTGTTTAATGGAGTTCCGAGTTTTATTTTGAAATTCTCTCTTTGCATATTATGGTTCATGAATTTACTTTTTCTTGATGCATAAGCAACTACTTAAATAGAAGATGTTAGAATAGCATAGTGAATGAGCTAATGAACCGAGCCATTGAGAATTTACATTATTGATGCAAGTGATCCCCACTAAGAATCAGAGTTCTTAATGCTTAACATTTGATATTCTATGAATTTGTATTATGTTTATTTATTTCAATCATAGCTATTATGATTGAAATTTGAAACTCAATAATGTTTTTGTTACTATAATTGTATTGCTTAATGTTACAGTTTTGTGCTTTGATAATTTGTATTATGCCATCAATACATATATGTGAATAACATGAAACATGAGAATAGTTTATTTTTCTATGAAACATAAATAATGTTTATTTTCATCACGTTCTTAAATTTTTCTAGGGAATAGTACTCCGAGGAGGGCTTATACTGTGTTTTTTTCGTATCTATCTATTGTGTTGTTATTACCATGACAAACACCCTCCAAAATTTTGCTTACACTTGATTTTTGGAGCCTACTTATGATCCTAGGATATGTCGTTCCTCGATTGTTCATATTTTCTTCATAGTCGGTTAATGTTTCCTCATATTTTAAGTGTTAAAGTTACTTTCTTATACATGCTTAGTCTTCGAAGAATTCACAAGTGCACTCCTTTTGATGTGAGCTTACATAGACGTTGCAATGCTGTTGAAAGTAAGGCTTACACAATCACTATTGAAAACTATTGCATAGTCCACCAATACATGAATTACGCAACCTATGTTGATAGTCAGTGTGAACTCTCCATTGATAGTCTCCCTTTCACTTTGGTTTCATTTTTTGTTCTATTTTAGTGACTTTTCTCAACTATCACTTTTGTGTGCTTTAGTTTCCAATAGTGACGCTTTCACTTTTGCAACTATCATTTTTTTTTGCCTTGACTTTGACAAGTGGTGCTTTTTTATTCTCTTCATTATGGCACATGTTGCTTTCATTTTCTTGAGCTTTTACAAGTGTTTTTTTGAATTTTTCTTACCATTGCAAGTGTCATCTTGTGGTTAGGGAAGTCTGGCACTTTGTGAAAGAAAAGTTATGGTGTGTCATAAGAGGTCACTTTAGTACCAATGGGTCATGTTTACTATATAGACATGTTCTAGACTCATTCCCAAAGTTTCATGTACTATCATACTAGTGTTGGCTTTGTCTTCACAAAGTATATCCTAACTGTCACACTTGGAGGAGAACGTTGTTTTATCATTGCATTACGGGGATCATGTTGATTCGAGATGTTGAGAGTTCAATGTTGTGTTGTTTGTCCTGAGTGTGTGATCATGTTCAAGTCCTATCTTGGTTTCAACTCTACCTCTTATCCATGTGGATATTTGTGGCCACCCTCCTATTCCACTTAGACCCCCACCATTGTTTCTTTCAATTTTTCAGTTTCCTTAATTGTAGCATAATTTACTATTTTTGGTAGTTTTTCGGGTCCTGAACTTCTAGAGCCGTTTTTAGGCCCTAAATGATGGTTTTTTAAATGATAAAATGTCAATATTTGATTGATGTTTGTAGTTCAAATTGGTATTCCTAAAATAGATCCTTCTAACGAGGTATTGTGTGCATCAAATGGAGATCATATGCCAAAGTTACAACCCCGGAAAGTTGATGTGCGAATTTACCCAAACAAGGTCCATAGTTTTGGTGCTTCATCTCCTAGGGTTAGGTTTTTGGATGTTTAGGGTTTTCTATTGTTTCTCAATAATAAATAGGCCTTCAAGCCTCATTGAACATAGTTCTGAGGCATGTACATGCCACATCTCTTATCATAGATAAGCTATCATCACCCAAGCTAGTTTATTTCCATTTTTATATGTAAGCATATTTCAGTTCTTTGATATTAATGAAATGAAGTTTTGTTTCTATTGCATATTTGTGTATATGTTTATTCCTGTATTTTTTTGCATTCCTGCATAAGTCTAGATCGACCTCACTAGTCCCACACTTAGTCAAATTATTGAATATTTTATGTACGACCAACCTAAGCTCATTTTTCCCCTCTGAACTATGCATTACACAATTGCAAGCCTCAAGCATGCATACATGCCTCCTAGAATTGTGAAATGTGCAGTTATTGCCTCCAAGGATTGTGCATTGCATGGTATTAGTGCCCAAGAATTGTATCCTGACCTCCATAACTGTGAAATCTTGCCTCCCAGCTAGTTTCCTTTTGCACATTTCTTAATTGTAAGGAAGCAACCTATCTCCCTACCTTCCTAAACTACATAATTGTGCAATCCTCTAACCCTCTCTCGCTCTTGAATTGCACAGTTACAGTGGGAAAACCTTCCTCACAGTGACCCTCAATTGTGAAATCTTGTCTCCTGGGCCTCCATTTTTTTTCATTGGATATCCACAAGCATTGGTACCTCACTCCTACCCTCTGGAACTGCACACTATGCAATCTTTAAGCCTACCTCCCTAACTAGTGCTCAATTATAATCAGTGAAACGCATGGAGAATCAAATAGACTAGGATTTTTTTTTGGGCTGATGGCATCATGAGCGAATCTCATCTGAAGGTATTATACCTTGACATGATAAGATGTTGTTTAAGTAATATGTAAAGGAGATCATACGAGAAGACACTTGTGTAACTAGAACCATTTAGAAGTCATCAAGAAAGAAGATGAAGGGACACTAGCTTATGGATGAAGATCAAATATCAGGATCACAAGAAGACTCCATATCAATCAACCCCTTGGAGGATGAACATGGGTTATATACAATACCTTCCATGAAGACATGAACAAAGAAACAATAAGAACAACTTTTCATTGCCACCTCATCGTCATTGCCGACTTGTGACTTGTAGAAGTGTCATTAAAATGGTCAATATGTGTCCATGAGTCATGCCACATCACTTGTAGATATAATGATGTAATTATCAAAAGGAAAAGGATAAAATGTAATGAGTGGAAGCCCAAGAGTCCTATGTGGAATATGAAAAGTCACATGTGGACAAATGAGTCAAATAAAAGTTCAAGAGTCATTCAGAAAAATCCAAAAGTCTTATAGATGTTCAAAAGTTGCATTTGAAGTATAAGATTCATGAGGGAAGGTCAAGAGGCATGAGGATATGAAAGGTCATTCCTCTTTTTATAAATACACCCTTATAACTCAAGAAAAGGGCTTTTGAGGTTTAGCCTTGGATACTCTAGCGTAGCATAGGAGAGAAGATCATTCTTTGGAGGAGCAAGTAGTGAATTAATATTCCACTATTGGAGCTAGTAGCTTGCCATTATAATTGTTTACTTGGATATTTCACCTAATAATTGAATCTTGATGAGCCAACATTTTTTTCATGCATATGTCGTGAATGTAGTAAAACTATTCTTTATATGTTTGCAGTGTTTTTTTTGTTCATACGTACTAGAGAAATGGAGCTATTTCAGTGGCTTTGGTACTTGTACTTATCTTGTTGAATGTGTGTTGTATGTGTTTTAATGATCTTTGTGTCTATGTGAATTATTTCTCTATATAACTATGAATATGTCCTCGCTCTCATGTGCCTCTCTTGGCATAGTACTATTAGTTTCCTTCTATAGACTGACTCTCATCTCACCTCTCATGAAATGTTTTGTTTACACATTGCAATTGGTGTTTCACAATGTCAACTTACTTGTTGATTTCAAGGGTTATGTACATGATACCTTATGTGATTCATTGAATCCAAAGAAAATCTTAGAGTTTAGGTGGTCAAAATGATACTTCAGATGGGGATCCTACTGCAAATGGTGTGAGGTCTACTTGGGATTTCATATCAAGGAGACCCCCTTGGTTGATGATTTCTAGAACCATCAACAAGTAGCATTGGAAGGAGGACCAAATGACAAGTTGTGCCCATTGAGTCTATTTTGAATCTCTCATATTGAATGACTCTTTCCCAAATCATAATCCCAGACTATTTTTTTAATAGATCAAATATTTAAATCCCCATGGAATTAATTTATGACTTGTCAAATTTGAAGTTTGATGGCGAGGGTGAAATATTTATTTCTCAATAGATATCTTTGTTTCTCGAATTTTGTGAACATTATGAAATCAATTTTTAAGATGTTTCTAGAAAATTATTTACCCTCATGCTTGAAGGTTGAGTTAGGAAATGGTGTCACACGTTATCATTTTTTTCCATTCATTCATTTGAACAACTCGTTAGGGAGCTTCATCAATCCTTTCATAGGTATGATTATCAAGATGTTTGTAAAATGACTAATTTACTTAGAATGAAACCTGGTGAATCTGCAAAGAATTTTCTTCATTGATTTTTTCACCTTTGCTATGAATTTGCCAAGGGAGTGATTGATTCAAATTTCATTAAGGAAAAAATTTTGAGTTTGATCCTACTCGCCTTGATATCTTTTGAATCTGAACCCTAGATGATTCTCATTCCCCAACCTTTGTGAACCATGAGACACATCTAATTTTAGAGGAGGAACCTACTATTCTTTTTGTTCCTTGTCCTTTATTTTCTGTACCAATTTGGGTGCCTTCCAATGATGATGTTGAAGTAGGGAAATTTGAAAATCAAAAGGTTGATCCATCCATTAAGTCTCCATCTATTTTCCATCATCTAGATCCTAATGACGAGAACTTGGAATGGTTCAATAATTGAGTCAAGCCTAGAGTGAAAATTAATCACATGGTTCTTCAATATTATATCATTGTTCCTAAGCCTAATATTGAATATGATCTAATTGAAAACATGGTTTTCTCCAGGGATACCCTAAAACCTCTGCCATTTGTGTCTCATGATTCCTTGTTTCATGATCCTCTTGATCCACCTACTTCAAACTCTTTGGATTCTCAACCTATTATTCCAAGAAGTAATCAAGAACAAGGTAATTGCATTTAACATGTAGAGGAGCAAAGCGGTGAATATATGTTCCATTTTTCTTCTCTCTTTCAGGATGAAAATCTTGCGTTTCTGGGTAATCCCCGATATTCCAATCTTGATAAATAGTCAAATGATTCCAAAACCTTCATTCAAGTCGATACTTTGGACAACAATCACCATGATGTTCCTATTTCCATTAACACATGTGGTGATGAATATCCAAGTATATTGGATGTTACCTTTTCTTCTTTTGAAGGCTTAGATTTTCAAGGTGTTGACTCGGAATTTGATTCTCATAACTTGCAATATTCATTTATGGAGTGGGATAATCTTTCAGTTTGGAATGCTTCTAAAATTTTTTCAATTCATCAACCTTTAGATATCAAACTCACATAAATAAGTTGTCAGGCTTTTGAATCTTCAATATACCCTGTTGAATTAAAGAAATTTTAATATAAAGATCATAGTGATATGCCTTTATTTGATCATTAGATTGATGAAGATTGTGAGGGTGAAAATAATTTTCAGTTTGACTCAGTTAAAATTGACATCTCTTCTCCTTATTATTTCCATTATTTATTCTCCTTTGAAACATGTGTTTGATCGGTCTGCTAGACCAACAACTTATATTAATTGTTTGGATCCTTTTCCTATTGGTTTTGATTGGAATTAGGTATGGGATGGTGTGGTGTCATGATCAAAAGATGAAAAGATTGAATCCATTGATTGTGATTTGTTTAGTTACAAATATTTCATATGTTAGGACGAAGATGTTACAACTCTAAATGATCAAGGGAGTTTTCCAATTGATGTATATTAGTTCTCTATCCATCAAGAATCTGATATGTTTAATCTTAAGTCTAAACAAACTAGTGGTATTAATAGTGTTTTCGTTAATACATCTAATGATAGTGGTGCATATTTACCTGTTGATTTATCTATGCCACCCAAATTTTATCATCGACCATCAGAAAGTTCAAATACTTGTTAGGAAGTCGAGGCACTTCCACCCTTTATGATGGTTATGTCACGTTCTCGCAATCTTGTTGAGATCTCTAGACTAAGTTGGATCCAAATATCACATATAACTCTTTCCTTAACATCTATCCACTTGATGTGAGCTCATTCTTGAAGGAGTTTTAGTGTTTTATAGTTAATCCTCCTAATGCTCAAGATAAATATTTTTATCAGATGAAATATTCTTATTTTGTTAGTTTTTCATCATTTGAATCCCTTGTATCACATTCAGGATTGGAGAGCACATCATACATAGATGTACACAACTTCAAATTTGTCATTTTGATTATCAAGGCAAAGGCCATCTTTGGATGGAAGAGTTCTCCTTGTCAAATTACTCCAAGATTGATCACCTTCTCATCTCCCTTTTGTATGCTATGAATTTAATCATCTTAATGGCACAATTTCTCTTCTTGAGTGATGGTAAATGCTTGAATCATTCAACAAACCAAAAACCTTGTGCTGATACAAATATTGGGTTCGATTCGATATTTGTTCCCAATATTTTGTCAACTCAATATCTTTATTAGTTTCTTGGATTTATGATGTCAAAAATTTCTTTAAAATACCTAATCCTTCATATTGTTGATTTTTCATGCAATTGGATACAAAGGAAACCAATAGAGAATCGATAATCTTATATGTTAATCAAACAATGTGATCATAATACTAGATATTCTCTTTACAATTCGAATATGTTAACTAAAAACTTATTTTACCATGAGTCTCAAGGTTTTTGAATTGATTGTTTTGAATATCAAGATCCAATCATTGAAGGTTAGAGGAATCTTACTGGCAAGCTTCGTTGTGAATAATAATTTTTGATCTTTCTTGATTTTTGCAAATAATAAAAACACATGAATTTACAATCATGAGCAACTTTAAAGGCTTGTATGATCAACATTTCAAACAACAAGGTAAAGTTTGAAACCAGCTCAAAATAGTTGGTACGTCACATCCTTGTGTTAATAAGCAAGGCCTTCAATTCATTATGTAAGATTTTCAAGTTGTTACCTTTTCTTTCGCACAATGATTTATATTGCTTTTAATTGGTTGCATCTTCATGTATGCGGGTCGCCAATAGTTAGAATGACTACATTGGAAATTTCATTACACTTAGCCTTGACCTTGTAGCCAATTAGGTTAGGAGTAGGTCTAGTTTCATAACAGTTTCCCTTGCATACTCATCCTGCATTGGCTCTCCATCTAGTCTCTGCATTTTTTTTGTTTTCCCATTTCCGTCTCGCATGTTTATTTTTAGTCCAGTTCTCCATTTTCTTTGTCTTTTGATCTTGTTTCATTATTTTCTTCTTCCATATTTTGTTTAATAAGACTTTGCATTAAAACTTCTCTTTTGGCTCAAAAGACATTGTGGTAAAATTTGAAAATGGAACTGTGATAATGAACAATGCTTGGCTAATCTATTATCCTCTTCTTTATGTGGGTTTACATATATTTTAGGTCAAATATCTCTGAATGGAAAATACAATCATTTCTTAAGGAATGATTTTTGCAGAATAATGATACCCATATCTATTCTAGGAACCTCATTTCTAAGCTCAATTTTATAATGATTCGGTGTTTTGCATGTTAATCCAATCGAGTAGAGAATTGAAAGGGGAAAATTTTGGCATTATGATACATATGTTGTACTTGATGGCAACCCACTCATCTCAGATGATAAATTATAGTGCAGCAAAGTTCACACACTTTCATGCAGAGAAAAATTCCCTTCATGCAGAGAAAAGTTCACGCATTTTCATGCAGAGAAATGTTCCTTTCATGCAGAGAAAAGTTCACGTACTTTCATGCAAAGAAAAGCGCACACACATGGGAAATCTTATGGTTGGTTCATGGTATTAGTCCAACAGTTTTTGATCCTATGGTTTTGGTCCGTGGTACTTAGTCCTTGATATTTGAACCTATGGTTTTGGGCCATGGTATCTCGTCATAAGTGTTGATCCCAAGTATTGGGTCCATGGTATTGAATTGTTATGGTTTTTGGTCCGTGGTATTGTGAAAGGCCTAAGGCTATAAAAGTGGAAGGAGATCATTTGGCAAGGTATCTTCTGAATTATTGAATATCTGATAAAGTGCTAGATCTGGAATACTATGATTGGGTTATGGTGCAGATCTGGATCTGAATGAAGAAGCAGCCTGAGCGTAAGGAGAAGGATAAATTCTATTGATGGGTCAAAATCTTAAGGCTGGAATAGTGGTATCTCTATATGATTTTGATCTGTGATATGTGGCACACGCTTGATTTATAAATCTGATAATCTGGGTTAACTAATATCTGAATGTTTCAAAGAATGAATTTATAGATCTGTACGCAAGTTCAGTGAAGTAGCGTACATCTCTTGATTTATGTTCTAGCTGCTTCTGTTTATTGCTATAGTGTTCTGGGTTCAAAAGTGGGGTGTGATTACTGTTATTATGATCTGGGTACAGTCGTCAGAGAAGTGTTTTGATCTATAAATTTGATAATCTGGGTTAACTAATATCTGAATGTTTGAAAGAATGAATTTATAGATCTGTACGCAGGTTCAGTGAAGTAGCGTACATCTCTTGATTTATGTTCTAGCTGCTTCTGTTTATTGCTACAGTGTTCGGGGTTCAAAAGTGGGGTGTGATTACTGTTATTATGATCTGGGTATAGTTGTCAGAGAAGTGTTTATTGTGATTCAGTTTTGATTGGTGAAAAGGTGATTGGTTGATGCAGAAATTCTTGATGTTTGATTGATGTTATTTGTGGATCCAGTCTAAAAATTTATGAAACATGGTCCCTGGAAGAAAGAGAAGGTTGTAGTCTTCTGCAGGTAGTAGCCTGCGTACTAGTATCTCAACTAGTACAAGAACTAAGGGGGTTGTAGCTCCCTTCTAGGAGAAGCTGGAAAATGAGAGAGGGTTGTAGCTCTTTGAAGGTAGCAGCCTACATACTGGTAAAGGACTACACTAGTACAGAATCATTGTAAAAAGAAGTTTCTAATTGAAAAGATAGAGACATATTGCATTAGGTGGTTTTCACCCACATTGGGTTTCCACCTTATATCTTGTGTTCTTGTGTGTCATTGTCTTCTGCTCTATTTTTCTGTTCCTGGTTACTGTTTATATGATCCTGATGCACAGATTAATGTTCAACATCTGTAGAATATTTTAAATTATAAGTCTGTATGGTATACGCGGGTTTCGTTATGTGTAGTTGCATATATACGCGGTTTTCTCTAACTGAAGTAGCATATAGGTTCTGGGTTTGAAAAGGAAAATAATTGACTAGATAATATTGATTCACCCCCCCCTCTCGGTATTATTTCCAACAATTGGTATCAGAGCAGGTCCTTCAGAAGAAGCTTGATCGCTTGAAGGAAGATCTATCATCATGAGCAACTACAAGAGAGAAGCATCAATCAGGCC
>APFE030995991.1:105847-150831 GCA_000404065.3 Pinus taeda | reverse complement strand
TAAGGCTATAAAAGAGGAAGGAGATCATTTGGCAAGGTATCTTCTGAATTATTGAATATCTGATAAAGTGCTAGATCTGGAATACTGTGATTGGGTTATGGTGTAGATATGGATCTGAATGAAGAAGGAGCCTGAGCGCAAGGAGAAGGATAAGTTCTATTAATAGGTCAAAATATTAAGGCTGGAATAGTGGTATCTCTATATGATTTTGATCTGTGATATGTGGCGCACGCTTGATCTATAAATCTAATAATCTGGGTTAACTAATATCTGAATGTTTGAAAGAATGAATTTATAGATCTGTACACAGGTTCAGTGAAGTAGCGTACATCTCTTTATTTATGTTATAGCTGCTTCTGTTTATTGCTACAGCGTTCTGGGTTCAGAAGTGGGGTGTGATTACTGTTATTATGATCTGGGTATAGTCGTCAGAGAAGTGTTTATTTTGATTCAGTTTTGATTGGTGAAAAGGTGATTGGTTGGTGCAGAAATTCTTGATGTTTGATTGATGTTATTTGTGGATCTAGTCTGAAAATTTATGAAACGTGGTCCCTGGAACGAAGAGAAGGTTGTAGTCTTTTGCAGGTAGCAGCCTGCGTACTAGTATCTCAACTAGTACAATAACTAAGGGGGTTGTAGCTCCCTTCCAGGAGAAGCTGGAAAACGAGAGAGGGTTGTAGCTCTCTGCAGGTAGCAGGCTGCATACTGGTAAAGGATTGCACTAGTACAGAATCATTGTAAAAAGAAGTTTCTAATTGAAAAGATAGAGACATATTGCAGCAGGTGGTTTTCACCCACATTGGGTTTCCACCTTATATCTTGTGTTCTTGTGTGTGATTATCTTCTGCTCTATTTTTCTGTTCCTGGTTACTGTTTATATGATCCTGATGAACAAATTAATGTTCAACATCTATAGAATATTTTAAATTATAAGTCTGTATGGTATACGCGAGTTTCATTATCTGTAGTTGCATATATACGCGGTTTTCTCTAATTGAAGTAGTGTATAGGTTTTGGGTTTGAAAAGGAAAATAATTGACCAGATAATACTGATTCACCCCTACTCTCAGTATTATTTCCAACAGAAAATGCACAAAGAGAACTAATTATAGAGGTATATATGTTTGTCTCTAAATGAACAAAATCTCCTACTCTCAATAAGTTGGGATCCGTCCTCTGCCCTGGTAAAATAAATAAGTGCATAATCGTAGTTCTATAGTAAAATAAATAAAGGGTGACTTGAAGAGAAAGGCTTCTTGCGTAGAGAGGTGAAGAAAGAAAATTCTCTGGGGTACTGTATAGGCCTGCTAGTAGTGGAGCAACACCAGAGATGAAAATTCATATTATGATCATCTTAAACTCATAACTATATATTACCCTCTCCTAGATTGGAACAATTGTTATTTATCAAGATTTGTAAATGTGTTCAGCGAAGAAAATGAATAGAGGAGACTATATATATAACTGGGTCAATCAATACTTCCTGAAGGACTAGGAATTTGTGCTCAGAGGTATACCTAAATAGAGAAATTGGGGTTCTTCCAGTGTGTCACCAAGTGTTGTCGTTGCGACAAACACCCTCCGAAATTTCACTTACACTTGAATTTTGGAGCCTACTTAAGATCCTAAGATATTTTGTTCCTCGATTGTTCACAGTTGCTTCATGGTCGGTTGATCTTTCCTCATATTGTAAGTGTTAAAGTCACTTTCTTATACATGCTCAGTCTTCGAGAATTCACAAGTCCACTCCTTTCGATGAGAGATTACATAGACATTTCACTGCCCTTGAAAGTAAGGCTTATGCAATCACTATTGACAGTGACTTCATAGTCCACCAATACATGAATTGTGAAACCTATGTCGACAGTTATTTTGTACTCTCCATCAAAAGTTTCCCACTCACTTTGGTTGCATTTGTACCTCTATCGCAGTGAGTTTTATAGGCTGACACTTTTGTGCGCTTAGGTTTTCAATAACATTGCTTTCACTTTTGCAATTGTCATTTTTTCTTGCTTTCAGTTCCACATGTGGTGCTTTTATGTTATCTTCAATATGGCATGTGTTGCTTTCATTTTCTTTAGCTTTTCTACATGTCACTTTAAGCTTTTCTTATCGTCTCAAGTTTCACCTTGTGGTTATGGAAATGTATCACTTTGTGAAAGTGAAGTTATGGTGTGCCATATGAGGCCATTTTGGTACCAATGGGTCTTGTTTACTATATAGACATGTTCTAGACTCATTCTCAAATTTTCATGCACTATTGTACTAGTGTTGTCACTCTCGTCACAAAGTATATCCAAATTGTCACACTTGAAGGAGAATGTTTTTTTATCATCGAATTAAGGGGACCATGTTGATTTAGAGTGTTGAGTGTTCAATGTTATGTCATTTGTTCTGAGTGCATGATCGTGTTCAATTCCTATATTAGTTTTAACTCTGCGACATCACTAGTGCCACACTTAGTCAAATTCCAAAAGATTTTCTTCCTGACCAACCTAATCTCACTCTGCCCCTCTAAACTAGACACAAAAAGTTTCAAGCCTCAAGCATGCATCCCTACCTCCTAGAACTGAACATTGTGCAATTACTGACACTAAGGACTATGCATTGCACAATCAGAACGCCCAAAAATTAGCTCCAGAACTATGTAATCCTGCCTCCCAGCTAGTATCCTTTTATGCATTGTGTAGTTGAAAGCAGTAGTTTATTTCCCTGCCTTCCTCAACTATGCAACTGCGCAATCCTCTACCACGCTATCTCTCTTGAACTGTGCATTGCATAATTATAGTGGGAAATGCTACCTCACAATGACCCTCAACTGTGCAGTCTTGTCTCTTTGGCTTTCAGCGTTGTGCATTGCATAATCAAAAGCATCAATACCTCACTCCTAGCCTTTGAAACTACACATTGCACAATCCATGAGCATTCCTGCCTATCCAATGCTAATTTATAGGCTAATTAGTGAAATGCATGAAGAATTAGATAGATAAGGTTTTTTCTAGACTAATGTCGTCTTACCATGAGTGAATCCCATATTTAGGTATGGTATCTTGACATGAAAAGATTATTTCCAAGTAATATGTAAAGGAGATCATACGAGAAGACACTTGTGAACTGGAACCATGAATAAGTCATCAAGCAAGAATATGAAGGGACACTAGCTTATGATAGAAGATCAAAGAGTAGGATAACATGAAGACTCCATATCAATCAACCCCTTAGAGGATGAAAATGGAGTACATACAATACATTCCATGAAGACACGAACAAGGAAACAAGAAGAACAACTTGGCATTACCACCTCATCATCATTGTTAAGTTGTGACTTGTACAAGTGTCATCACATTGGTCAATATGTGTCCATGTGTCATGCCATATCACTTGTGGATGTACTGATGTAATTATCAAAAGGAAAAGGATAAAATGTAATCATTGGAAGTCCAACAGCCATATGTGGAATATGAGAAGTCACATGTGGAAAAATGAGCCAAATAGAAGTTCAAGAGTCATAAGGAAAAGTACAAAAGTCTTATAGAAGTTCAAGAGTCATAAGGAAAAGTACAAAAGTCTTATAGAAGTTCAAAGGTTAAATTGGAAGTCTAAGAGTCATGAGGGAAGATCAAGAGGCATGAGGATATGAAAGGTCATTCCTCTTGCTATAAATACACACTCATAGCTCAACTAAAGATCTTTTGGAGGCTTAGCTTTTGGATATCTAGCCTTAGCATCCCTAGCTTAGCATAAGAGAGAAGATCATACTTTACAGGAGGAAGTAGTGACTTAATGTTCCACTATTGGATCTAGTGGCTCACCATAATAACTGTGTACTTGGCTCTATCGCTTGATAATTGAAGCTCAATGAGCCAACAAATTTTCATGCATATATCATGAATGTAGTAATACTATTATTTATATGTTTGCAGTATGTGTTTTGGTCATATGTATTATAGAAATTGAACTGTTTACGTGGTTTTCATTCTCATCTTGTTGAATGTGTGTTGTATGTGTTTTAATGATTGTTGTGCTATGTGAACTATCTCGCTAGATAACTAATGAATATTTCCTTTCTCTCATGTGCCTCTCTTGGGATAGTACTATTACTTTCCTTCTAGAAACTTATTCTCATCTCCCTTATCATGAAAGTCTTTGCATACACATTGCAATTGGTGTTTCAAAGTGTTAACTTACTTTTTGAATTCAAAGGTTATGTACATGATCTCTTATGTGATCCATTGTAGCCAAGGCAAACCTTATAGTTATGGTGGATGGTTTGATACTCTAGATGGGGTTTCTACTCCAAATGGCGTGAGGTCTAATTTGGACTTCATACTAGGGAGACCCCCTTGGTTGATGGATTTCCAGCACCATAAACATGTACATAATGGATTTGTTTTGTTGTATTTCAAAATGAAAGTGATATATAAATTTTACGCGATTGCGATTGCGATTTCAATTGGTCTTGTGCTACACTGCATAACCTTTAATGAAATAATTAGGGGCAGATCTTTCTGTGAATGGCTTCCCTTGTATGGGAAGATTTGATTGTGTGGAGTACAGAGATCCACATGCTGAAATCTTAAAAGCTTCCTCCACACAATGGACTTAATCTGCAATTCTGCACATATTATGTCTATTTACACAAAGATAACCATAAACAATGCTTTCATTGTGCGAAGACCACAAACTTTAATCAATTGCTTAAAGGGTTTTTACCTTTCACTTATGGCTTATTTCCCTTAACTATAGTCAATTATGAATATGGATCAAATATTTTCTCTATTGTATTATAATAGCCATTGTTATATATCAATTATTCATAATTATGTGTGGGAGAAAGTGTTAGGGAGGATGTGTTTGCTCCAAACCTCCGGACTTCCACTTCCACATCAAGTTCGCTTATAAAACATTTTGTTGATTTAAGACATTATGAAATAGTTTGTGCTAATTTTATTACGGATAAAGTATTTATGTTCATTAAAAAACATAAAAAAGGAAATTCATAAACAGAAAATGTCAAAGCTCCTCTACAAGAAAACCTTGCACAAGTAAATTAATTTCTTTAAAAAAATGTGGCCCACTTAAAACATTTTATACAAGCAAAAATATTGGCATTTGGCATCTACTGCATAAGTTACATCATAAGTGACATGCTTTAATTTATGTTCTTTTTTATTTTCAAGACATGTTTGGACAAATTATTAATTCTTAAGAGTAATAATTAATATACTTGAGACTAAATGTTGAAATACAAGATTA
This sequence comes from Pinus taeda, assembly GCA_000404065.3. Taxonomy (NCBI): domain Eukaryota; kingdom Viridiplantae; phylum Streptophyta; class Pinopsida; order Pinales; family Pinaceae; genus Pinus; species Pinus taeda. Next base: position 145,575 of record APFE030995991.1, on the reverse strand, counting down.
TAATTTAGTTATTTAAATATAATTTGCTAACCCATTGTGTGGAGGTAGAGATGCGTGACTTTTAGAGTGCAAAGCTTTTCTTGTGTGAATATTTTCTCCACGTAAGGTGGGTCAAATAAAGAATTTGCTAGAAGAAAATATCTTGGCATCTACCACATGGGTTACATCAAAATTGTTATTGGTTAAACAAAAAACAACAAGACAAATAGATTTACACCTAGAAACCATAGAAACCATTAAAAAAAAGGGGCGGGTCATATAAAGGATCTGTTACAAGAAAAAATCTTGGCATCTGCCATAGGAGTTACATAAAAAGTGTATTGTTTCTCTAAGATTTATTGTCGGAATTGAATGTTTGTGGAGTACAAGGTATGTGGGAGAGATTTCATTTGGTGTAGATTTTATTGTATTGAGATTTTATATTGGAAACTTTATTCGAGAAGGACCAAATTAGGACAGGGTATTTTCGGGAGAAAGGGGGGGTACATCGGGAAATTAATGTTAAGATATTAATGTTAATATGTTATTATTATTATGTTTTCTTGTGCTGAAGATGGTGTATGTTTATCAATTTCCTGAACAAATCTCCACTTAATATTTCGTTGTATGAAGATAATTTTACAAATTTCCAAATCATATATTGTATATGGTATAAATGTTTACAAAATATGGGATATCTGTAGGAGAACTAGAAATATTATTATGTTTCATTGTGTGGATATTATACTGTGTGGAGTAATAACTATGTGCGGGAGAGAAATTCAATACAACTTTGATTTTAGAGTTATGAATCTTTGCAAAGGACGGGGCATGTGAGGGAGAACATAATGACTAATAATATTAATTTTCATTATGAGAGGTTTTTACTGTGGGCTTGTGCGGGAGAATGGGAGGTGCATAGGGAAATTATTGTTAAACTATTAATGTTAATCTGTGATTTTTTTGCACATAATGGATTTGTTGTGAAAGGCAGAACATATGCATTTGTTGGAAGCATATTGTAACACCCTTCTCCCGTATCTACCCAAGTAACCAGCCAACTGGGGTAAACATGTGATGAGAAGTTAATATGATATGATTCGACTCCCTATGTGTCAATGAAGCAAGTGGAACTAGAAGAACACATAACACAGACCTTCCACATCAGGAATAGAACTCCAGGATCCATCCCAACCACTCAGGTAACCAACCCCTAAGACAAACTGAATTTTTAGTGCATCAAACCCCTGGATTCTCCCTTGATATGGAAAAGAGTGTTTATGGGAGGCTCCATACGCTCCCATAGCAAGGGCAAGGGAGCTTCCAGGGAGTTTTTCTACAATGTTATGCATGCAACTTCGGGATGTGTGCCACTTTTTCAGGCCCAAAGCCCAGGTCACTGCCTAGAACTCAATGACACCTTGAGGAGTGAAATTTCACAACAGAACAAAGATACATTTGCAAAAACATCAACAAGGACTAGACTGGACCCCTACTAGCCATGACAAGAATTTTATCAAACATGTCACAAACATGAATGCTATAGGTCTTAATAACATAACTGAGCATAGGGGTATCATACTTATCTAAGAATCGCTAAGAAGAATTGATTCCTCAATACATTAGCTGCAATTTCATCTATCAGGCCATAAATACATTTTTCATTCATTTACAAGTAAAAACATAATGAGAACCATAGATAGCCACTATCAGAATACATGTTCATAACCAACATAATAACAACAAAAATACCAAGGAAACAACAACCTTATAATCCACATATAATCCAGTATAATACTCATGAATTAACAAGGAGAAATAACCTCATATTAATGATGCAAAGGCCAATTAGGTTTGAGACTTTCACGAACCACCTGAACATAGACATGGCTGAGCCAAATCTCTTTTCAGCCAGTCAACCCCATGCCATATTCCAAGCATGAATGTGGGATCTCATGGAACAATCCATCAAAACTGAGCTATGGCTTCAAAAGGCCAAACCACCTAAAACCATCAAATAGTGATTACACATCATGGTTGGACATCACAAACCATCACTAGATTGATCTCCACCCAAGTCTTCTAGGGGTCCAAAGCGTTTGTTGCAACCAAGGCTTACAAGACTAGTAACTCAACCCAAAATTTTAATTGGGCTTCTAGAGCGTTTTCCAACCAGGGCTTCCAAAACTAGTAACTCAACCCACCAAGGGCTTCCAAACCATTTTTCCAACCAAGGTTTCCATGACTAGTAACTCAACCCAAGTGGTTACAGGGCTTCCAAATAGTTTGTCCAACCAAGGATTCCAGGAACTAATAACTCAACCCAAGTTATGGGAAACATGAGAACCAACCAGAAAACAAAGAAATGAACCCATAACACCATGGCTATCCCAGAAATAGTAAGGCTAGGAAAATCCACTTCCAATCCAAGAAATCCTCCATCCCAATGATATATCATGACCAATAAACCACATGCATATGTCCAACATGCCAAAAATAGTGAGGAAAAAATACATGTAACTCGATACCTTCAAGAAAAAACTGTTGTATCTATTGCTCCTGATGTCCTCTTGAGATCTCCTTCTCTTCCTTTTCCTTCTTTATCCAAGAATCTTAGTATTCCACACTTTCCAAGAGTAATTTAAGAAAACTCTGAGTATCCAAGAGTATGAGAGAGAGAATAGAATGAGAGCTCCAAAACTAAACTGACAAAAAGCTACACTCACCAAGCCTGCCCATAGATCTTCATAAATTTTTTTGTCAATGAGGCCTTTATTTTCTTTATTTTCAATTATTTTCCTTGAATTTCCTCCTCACATGCAACTTGTGACCTTTCAACTTCCTTTTCTCTTAATTTCCATTATTCTCATTAATAAATGTGCCAAAAATTTCATTTTCCTTTCCAAAGCCTTTTCCATTTCCTTTGCCAATTTCCTTAGCCATAATAAACCAAATAAAAACCCACACTTGGATGTCTTTCCCACCATTCATCTTGGAATACATGATCCATGGCCTTGGTCTTATATTTTTATATTTACGTGGATTTATAGAACCCTCCCCCTTGGGGGAACACCATCCTCAGTGTTCAATGACACCTACAAATGAGAAAACCACTAAGAACAAAACATATTGCCCATGGAGCTTTATAACATAGCTCGTTGCAGTATTTACAATGACCACATGTTGAAAACATGACAAACATATCATTTATTGGAGCTTGATAATGCAACTCATTATGATATTTACAATAGAAACCACATACTCATGCACATTTGCTTCAACCAACAAATAACCATATTATCTATGGACCTTTATAAATCCATCTCGATACAATATTTACAATAATGCACACATATACATACATGTACATTTTCTCAACCAACAAATAAAAGGATATGATGCCTGCATCTGCAACAAGGGAATCCAGAGCCTCACACTTCCAACCTCAAGTTAATACCAAGATTCACCTCCTTCCTAGGAAGTCTAGAATCCAATGCAAGGTCAAATTTGCATACAATTTCAAGCACTAATATCCTGCACCATTTATCCTCTCAGTGAACGGTTACCATATCATTGTTCCAGGGTACACTCCCAATGTGCATTTGATAAAATTTGGCAATGCTAATTACCAAAAAAAAATATCCCCAAGCTTCCCTTCTGTACTACATAGTCCCTTGGGAAATCCGTCACCCCCTTCTGTGAAGTCATACACCTTCCAAGTTCTATTGGCACCCCCATCCTGGGAAGTCCATCCCTCGGCAAGGTTTCCTTGCATCAGAATGTCCAAAAACCAAGTCATATCCCTACCTTAAAACCATCATACTGGTAATAGCATGCTCATGGAAATCAATGGACATTATTGGGTACCAGTATCCCACAACAACCTTGCTCCTGAATGCTTTAACAACATATTGTTGCCTCTTCCAATTCCTTTTGTTGTTGCTGCTAATGCTTTCAGTCGATTTCAAACACCCAATCCGGGAATTTCCTATGCTTTGCTGTACCAAGCACATAATTTCCATTAGATTTAAAATAAATTGAAATAACTTAAAATCATACCTCATTGGTGGCCTGTCAACAAGGTACACTTGTAATTTTGTTCACTTCCTACCACAACAAGTCGAACTAGCATCTTTGACCAAATCATCATGTATAAACATATCACATCAGGTTAGCTCAAAACACAACCATCATAGATCAAAATCATAAATTACATGTAACCATCATAAGCTAGAATCATAGATCACATGTAATCATCATAGACCATAATCATAAATCACATGCATAATAAAATTGAAATAAAATACTGATACTTATCCTTTAATCAATCCTTATCTTCTATCTTTGTTCTTTTCGTACACACACAGGATTGGTTGCCACACCAAAAAAACACCAAGTTCCTTCTCTTCAAACATGTACACAAACACATAGTGTAAATCACACACATATAGCCACACATGACATACAACGTCATGAAATACATGCACCTACACCTAACATACAACACATACACCTACACCCAATGTACAACACAACACAATACATACTCCTACATCAGGTGTACACCATAACATAACACATACACCTATGCTTGGTGTACAACAAAACATAAATACGTACATAGAGGACAACACAATGAATACATATGTCACGATACCACAACTACACAATGCACATACATAATACCGCATGCCCGCAACACAACATGTATGACATGCGCGCAATATCACATGTAAACCAATACCATATATACAACATGTACACAATACCACCCGTACACATCACCACCTGCACAACATGTGCACAACATCACATGTACATGACACCACCTGCACAACGCATACACAATGCCATATGTACACTGCACCACCTGTACAATGTGTACACAATACCACATGTACACGATACCACATGCATGACATGTACAAGACACCACATGTACATGACACCACATGTACACAACATCACATGCACATGTACACAACACCCCTTGCACACAGCACCACATGTACAACATGTACACAACACCACATGTACAGTCATGCACACAACACCATATGTACATAGTACCACTTGTACAACATGCACACAACACCATATGTACATAGCATTGCATATACAACATGTACATAGAATCATATGTACACAACATTGCATATCCAATATGCGCACAACACCATATGCACACAACACCGCATATCCATCATGTGCACAATACAATATGTACACAACACCACATATCCAACATGTACATAGCACCATCTATACCCAGCACTGCATTTGAAATATGCACACAACACCATAGGTACAATCATTGAATATAAAATATGCACAACATATACACAACAATAGCACTACACATCCAACACCACACTGCCTCTACCAAGAAACCTTGCCTCCAGTGTCTCTCTATCATCCATGCTTATCTTAGCATGTTACAGATCATAGTGCTTTTCATTCTGCTAATGTACCCCTCAATATAGCCTGTCCATAACATAGACATAATATCAACTCATAACCACATGATATTGAACTCGTATATCTTTCAGGCTACTCTTCCCACTTTATTCCTCATGAGCCAGGAATCTCTTCATGCCATTCACCTATATATATAGATACACACACACACACACACACACACACACATATATATATACCATTTTCTGACAGGGTCTCCAAGAATCGTTCTTGTGGAGGAATGATTTCAACATAAAACAATCATGATCATATCATACAATGACATACATACATACATATATACATGCATATATATAAACAGTAGCATAAACATGATTACAACATAATTACCAAATATCATAAGGTCAAGGTTAAGATAAATCCTTTTATCCATGCACATCATGCACAACCTTGAGAACAACCATTCCCAACATAGCCAAGGAATCAGATGCCTCACATCCATTCAGTTTACCTTTCCTTCTAGCCTTGTCATGATTGTCCTACCACCATCCATTTACACTAATGGACCCAACCAACTTAGTCGGTTGTCATACTCTTACCTTTAGGTGCCCTTACACATGCACCATCTTCATCTGATTCTTTCATTACCTGTTGTGTTCCACACATCTCTCCCATGGTTCCATCAACTTTCTTCTTTCCCAACCAATTCCCAAGACCCTCAAAACATAAAAGGAAAGACCAAGAAACAAACAAGAAGAAAATCCTGAAAACTAATAACAATATGACACTGCAAACAAAGTGGCATGATCATGCACTAGACATAACAAAAATAAAAATCAAGCGCAATAAAATGGCAAGGTACCGAAAACACAAGACTCTCAACATACACCATGACTCAATCCCAATGGGTTCACAATGCTTCGAAGTGAAAGCTCAACCTGATCCTTCTTGAAGATTCCATGGCAATTTATTTTCCATGCAATTCTTTGTATCATACTACCATAACACATCGCTATAGTGCATAAATAAATGTAATAATATACCAATTATCTTACCTTTTTGTGCCAATAATGCTACCTTGTAACTGGACACACATGTTAGCCACATGTTCCAAAGATCAAGACAACATATCTACTAATTTGAAATCAACCTTTACCAAGACTAACAATCATGTCATAATCCATAGTAAACTCGTAGTCATTATAAATAATTCTAAAATTGCACCTACTTACACTCAAGTACATATCATCTATCTCAAGATATATGTGTGAGTAAAACCATCTTAGAACAAGATCATTCCTTCGAGCAATCTTACATACACATAGTCATATTATGCAATTCATCAAACATTCAACCAACTTCCAAATGTACCATGTTAAATAAATCAACTAGATGACATAATCAAACACTCAAACATCAAATGGATGACATAATCCAACTCATATCTTAATGTATCTTAGGGGAGGCTATCTTTTCTACACAATCAAGTTATATTGGCATGATATAACTTCACAACATATCAACTCAACCATAAATAAGGTCATGATATCCAAAATAGTAACTAGCTAACATGTTCACATGAAAAACTCATAAACAATCATCATTCATGCATAACATTCACATATGAAAAGTTATTCTATATTAGTACAACACAATATCACAAATATGTCAACTCATACATGAATTTCATAACCCTAACCATTTTCATAGGCCAATCCAATTCAGCATGATACATATAACATCAAGATCTTAATGTAATAACCCTAATCATCAAGTTACTAGCATTTAACAAGAAGTTAACCTATAACATACTCATAAACAACATATAACATAATCATCAAGTTATCCAACATAAAACAACAATAGCGATGCATACAACCACATGATACTATCATTCATGACTATCCGACACATGTGCATATGACTACGCTAATCAACTAGCATCTATAATGTATGTAACCATAACATCAATTGAATGAAAGGCATAAACATAACCATAATGCATATAACAACCCTTAACCTACATACTTGCATGCCCAACATATAAACCTGTATGACGACATGCTCTTGCCTTGAGGTCCAATGTTTCAACTTCACTTTGATGGTCTGCATCTCCTACTTTATCTCAACCAACTCATTAGCATCATAACATACCAATATCATCATTATGACCTAATTGCATACAATGACCTTATGCACAACAAACTTCACCATGAAAATGCAAGCATAAGAGCATATAGACATCAACATGCATAACAAATGCGTATACAACCATACACTCATGACGACACATCCAACAACAACACCATCAACATTCACATGGTGACATGACTAAAACCATAACCCATACCATACAAATGAAACGAGCACATGGTCTTACAACAAAAGAAACACATATGCAACCGAAATCCATGCATGACAAATAAATTACGCCCATCGAGTCTAAAGGTTGAACCATTCTTTGATACCACTATGTGGTATCAGATATCACCCAAAAAGAACGGAAACTAAACACCACCCAAATAGAGTGAAACCCACTCTAATACCACTTTGTGGTATCATATATCACCCAATGAGAGCACAACCTACGATGATACCACTCTGCAGTATCAGATATGACCCAAAGAGAGCACAACCCACTCTGTTACCACTCTGTAGTATCAGATATGACCCAAAGAGAGTGCAACCCGCTCTTATACTATTAGGTCCCCATACTATTAGTGTAGCCACTTATTGTTATTATTGCAACCTCCTTATTGTATTGTTGTGCCCATGTAGTCCCCATATTTTTATTATTGTACCCCATAGAAACCCACTATTATTATTGGTGTGCCCTTGCAATATTATTGTTATATAAGTTGTGATTATATTGTAACCCCTTAGACTCCTATATATAGAAAGGAGGCCTTGTCATTTGTATCATCCAAAAATTGTTCATTTGTGTAATGTAAAGGAGGTTCCCCCCTTGAAGAGGCTAATTTTTAAGTCATTGATCTATCACTTCTTATATTTTGTGACTTGGTTGCATAATATTTGGTATTAGAGCTTTGGGTTCTAGGGTTTCACTGTTGCAAACAGGTCATCGTGGTATTTTCGCTATACATTTTTTTTTGCAAATCTTCAGAAGCTAAAATTAAAACCCAGTGGAGTCGAAATTGTGTTTAACCTCACGTACAAATTCCATATCTTGGTTCACTATATCTTTGGAGATATGATCCAAGGAAGTTAGGTTTTTCTGAAGGATCCCGAATTCCATCTCAAACAAGTGACCTTGGGAAAATCATCATAACTTTATCTCTAAGAATTGGATTCAAATTTTGTAAAAATTACAAAAATAGGACTGACTCGAGTTTGTTGGGTATTGTTTTCAAGGCCGAAGGTCGAAACAATGAGACATGGCACTTTGTACAATTTCGCTCTATAGAACTAGTCTATAATCAGGTCATCGTGAGAAATTGGGCATAACTCTTTCTTGGAGAATCAAATATAGATTATAATATTGGGCTTGGAAATAGGACTAAAAGGGCTACCATAGGACGAAATTTTAGACCTTGGAGATCTGAAGTTATAGAGATACAACATATTCAATATCAAGCTCCTACAAAGCGAAAAAAAAAAAGGTGTGTAGTATTTTAAAAATTTGCATAAATTTTGTTTGAAAAATTAGTTTGAAGTGATTCAAAGGGAATAGTTAAGCATAATTATCATTAATTTATGCCCCGAAGAAATAAAATGGAAACACATAGTAAGCAACTCGAAATCTGTACTGTGACTCATGAATAAGAGGAAGAAATGAAACATGATATGTCAAAATTACAAGACCAAGTGCAACAAATTTCACTCTCACAAAAAGTAACAAAAGCTAAGATGGATGGTTTGAAGAATGGCATGGAAGTTAAGATCGAAGGTTTTAATAATGGAATCAATGATATAGAAGCAAAACTAAAAGGCAACATTGAATATTTGAATAAATACATGGAAGGTTTGAAGGGAGGTTTGGCAAAGCTGCTACAAGAAATGCTTCCTAATGGCGAAAAGGTGGGAGAGGAAACTCATGATGAGAACAAAATAAATGTTAATAATGATTGCATATACTCTAACATTGGATTGAAGACCCACCATATTCCAAAGATATATATGAGGAAGTTTGATATAAAATATCTCGTAACATGGATACTACAGATGGAGGAATATTTTGATCTCCATAATGTGCAAAACACACACAAGGTACACATTGCAACTTTATATTTAGAACCCGATAAGTTTGTATGGTATCAATGGTTTTTTTCTCATAAACAAATTGTCACTTGGTCAATTTTTATGGAGGAAATGATAGCACATTATGAGGATACAAAGAGAAACAACTTCTTTATCCAATTGATACATCTCAAACAAAAGGATTCAATAGTGGAGCACATTGAGGGCTTCCAAAAATTGAATATAAGGTTAAATGATATTCAAAAGAAGCATAGGATTTATGTCATCATAGGGACTCTAAAGGATAACATCCAACACAAGGTTCACCTTTGGGAACCAGATTCATTGGAGAAGGCATTCAGGTTAGCAAGAAAAATTATGGCAACAAGGAAGCCTACCACTCACAACTATAAAGATGGAAGTATGGTTACTCCTAGACTTCCACAACCTACAAGGTTGACACCACAACAATTAGAAGAAAAAAGAGAAAAATTATTTTGTTATAGTTGTGATAGAAAATACAATAAAGGTCATAAGTGTGCTGAGAAGAAATTAATTTACATAGATTGTGAAGAGGAGGAAGAAAAGGATCAAGACAAGTCAAAAGAAGAGGATATACACCAGGAACCAACTCCAGAGAAAGAAGAAAGGAATCTGGCCATATCTTGTAATTCATTGGCTTTATGGATATCATCCACCATCCATCACATCATCTTTAAGAGAAAATTATAAGGTTCAAGCAGTGGAAGATCACATCGAGTATCAACAACAAGTTCTCCAACTCTTAAAGGATAACCTCACTTTGGCGTAGAATCGTATGAAACAAAAATCAAATCAATATCGAAGTGAAAGAAGTTTTGATGCAGGTGATTGGGTATTTTTACGGCTAAAACCATACAAAAAAACGTCCCTCAAACAAGCTAAGAAGGATAATAAATTATCACCAAAGTACTATGGTCCTTAAAAGGTGTTGCAAAAGATAGGTACTATGGCATACAAATTGCAGCTTCCTGCATCTTCCTGAGTGCACCCAGTTTTCCATGTTTCATGCTTAAAGAAGGCTATAGGTGACAAGTTCCCAACTGGAACAATATTTTTGGAACTTGATGAGGCAGGAAAAAATCATATTGGAACTTGAAGCAGTCATGGAATCAAGAACCTTCCAGCTACGAAATCGATCAATTTCACAGTCTCATCAAGTGGAAGAAATTAACTGCTGAAAATTCCACATGGGAGAATGAGAATTTTATACAGAAGCATCCATAACTACTCAAGTGTTAATGAAAACACTTTTTTAGAGGAGAGGGGCACGTTAGGTACCTATATTACTAGTGTAGCCCCTTATTGTTATTAGTGCAACCCCCTTATTGTATTGTTGTTCCCATGTAGTTGCCATATTGTTATTATTGTACCCCATAGAAGCCCACTATTGTTATTGTTTTGTCCTTACAATATTATTGTTATGTAGGCTTACATTATATTGTGACCCCTTAGAATCTTATATATAGAAAGGTGTTCTTGTCATTTGCATCATCCAATAATTGTTCATTTGTGTAATGTAAAGGACCTTCCCCCCTAGAAGATGTTAATTTTGAAGTCTTTGATCTATCTCTTCTTCTATTTTTTTAGTTGGTTGCATAACAGATACCACTATGAAACACCCTCCTCCCACATCTTCCCAAGTAATTGACCAACCAGCGTAAAGATGTGACGATAAGTTACTATGAAATGATTCGGCTCCCTATGTGTCAGTTAAGGAATTGGAACCAATGGAACACATCATATAGACCTTTCACATCAACAACAAAACTCCCAGGAGCTATCCCAACCACTTAGGTAACTAGCCCCTGAGATCAACTGAATTTTTAGTGCATCAAACCCTTGGGCGCTCCCTTGATATTGACAACAGTGTTTCTGGGAGGCTCCCAATTCTCCCATAGCAAGGGCAAGGGAAATTCTGGGGGATATTTTTCCCCAGTGTTGTGCCTATGATGCTGGGATTTGCGCCACTTTTTCAGGCCTAGAGCTGAGGTCACTTCCCAGAACTCATTGACACCTTCAGGAGTGAAATTTCACAGTAGAACAAAGATACATTTGGAAAAACATCAACAAGGACTAGACTGGACCACTACTAGCCTTGAGAGGCATTTCATCAAACATGTCACAAACATGAAAGCTACAGGTCTTAATAGCATAAATGAGCATAGGGGTTTCATACTTATCTGAGAATCGCTAAGAAGCATTGATGCCTCAACACATTAGATGAAATTTCATCTATTAGGCCACATATACGTTGTTCATTCATTTACAAGTAAAAACATGATGAGAACCATACATAGCTACAACCATAATACATGTTCATAACTAGCATAATAACAATAGAAATACCAAGGAAGAAACAACCATATAGTCCACATGTAAACCAGTATAATACTCATGAATTAAAAAGGAGAGATAACCTCATATGAATGATGCAAAGGCCAACCAGGTTTGGGACTTCCACGAACAATCCATAAAAAATGAACTAGGGCTTCCAGAGACCAAACCACCTCAACCCATCAAACAATGGTTCCACCTCATGGTAGGACATCACAAACCATCACTGGATTGGTCTCTACCCAATCCTTCTAGGGATCCAAAGTGTTTGTTCCAACCAAGGCTTCTAGGACTAGTAATCAACCCACAAGTACCATCAGGCTTCTAGAGCGTTTGCCCAACCAGGGCTTCCAGGACTAGTAACTCAACCCACCAAGGGCTTCTAGAGAGTTTTTCCAATCAAGAATTCTAGGACTAGTAACTCAACCCACCAAGGGCTTCTAGGGAGTTTTTCCAACCAAGACTTCCAGTACTAGTAACTCAACCCAAGCTAAAGGAAACATGAGAACAAACCAGAAAAAAAGAAATGAACCCACAACAACATGGTTATCCCAGAAATGGCAAGGCTAGGCAAATACATTGTAAATCTAGGAAATCCTCCATGCCATTGACAAATCATGACCTATAAATCACATGCATATGCCATGCATGCCAAAAATAGCGATGAAAACATACATGAATCTTTGTACGTGCAAGAGATACTCACTATAGTTGTCGATCTTGATGTCCTCTTACTCTTTACTGATATTCCTTTGCCTTATTTCTCCAAGCATCCAAGTATGCCACACTCTCTAAGAGTGCTCCAAGAAAACTCTAAGTGTCCAAGAGTATGAGAGAGAGAGAGAACATAATGAGAGCTCCAAAACTAAACTGACAAAAAGCTACATTGACCAAGCCTGCCCATTGATCCTCATAAGCCTTTTTATAAATGAGGCCTCTATTTTCTTAATTTTCCATTATTTTCCTTCAATTTCCCCCTCACATGCAACCTGTGACCTTTCACCTTCCTTTTCTCTTAATTTCCATGATTTTCATAAATAAATGTGCCAAAAATTCTATTTTCCTTTCTGAAGCCTTCGCCATTTCCTTTGCCAATTTCCTTAGCCATAATAAATGGAATTAACACCCACACTAGGATGTCTTTCCCACCATTCAACTTAGAATACTTGTCCCATAACCTTGGTCTTATATTTTTATATTTACATGGATTTTTAACCAGGGTTGTTACACATGTGTTTTCTATTGAGGATAAAAAATTGGATAACAAGTTATGTGTGAGAGAATGGGGGGTTTCACGAGTGTTCACACGGTGTGTTATTGCTCTAAATGGGGTATGTGGTGGGATATTTCATTGTGCAAAGATTTTACTATGTTGAGATTTTATATTGGAAACTTTATTTGGGAGGGATGAAATTAGGACGTGGTATTTTCGGGTGAACATGGCATGCATAGGGAAATTAATGTTAAAATATTAATGTTAATATGTTATTATTATTATTTTTTTTCATTGTGTGGATATTTGACTATGTGGAAGATAAGGTATGTATGTCAATTTTCTGAATAAATGCTTAGTTAGCCGGAATGCAAAATCAGTAACAAATTACTTTGATGTAGGGTATAGACAACGAATTAAATATAACAATTCAAATAAATGTCATGCATGGAAATTAATTGTTATTTGAGAATTCAGCCAAAATTTCTTGTTCTAATGTTCAAAATTTTGAAAAATAATCGACATTGTTTACAACTGGGCTATAAGAGCTATTCTAAACTCATCTTACATCTTCTTTTTTTCCGAAGAAAAACTGTAATTGTATTCAACCTGAAATTCAAGCAACAAAACTACATTTTACAAATGCTTGTAGGCATTCATTTAGATCAGCTTTTCGATCGATGCCTAAAACAAAATAAACCCAAAAGGAAAAAATAAAATTACATGGTGAGCGAGTCAATAACTGGAAACTAAAAGCCAAAAACAAACCAGAGAGAAGAGAATGGGACTAAGAGAAAATGTTTAGTCACCCTTTTCTACCCTTATTTTTATCTACTTTTCACCATCCTCCTTGATCAGGAGTGGTTGTTACAATGATTAGTTGGTTGTCTATTTTTTTTCTCGGGTGCTCTTTATATTATTCTGAGCTCTTAGAGGAATGAGGACATTTGGATCCTTCGATTTCCTTCTCCTTCTATATTTATTTATCAATATTTCCTTCTACATCTGGATTGTGCGACCTTGTTACCACCATTCCTTGTTGATTGATTCCTTCACTCGATGGGGGAACTTGTGGATTCTATTTATCCTCAACTATGGGATCCTCTTCCTCTTCTTCATTAGGTTGTTGGGTTGGGAATTTCCATCCCTTAGGCTTCTTGACTCGTCGCTTTTTATTCCTATCTTTCTTTGTCAATGGACATGTGCTTGTAAATGTACAAATTGTAGACAAGAGCAACATCTGAATGTCATATTCTCTAAACTCATTTTACTCTTTAACAAACAAACAAAAAACTAACATCTATGTAAATTACTACATATCCTTGATATCATTTATTTCAAAGCATGTAAAAAAATCAAACATCTAGGAACATGTTGCATTGATTATTTTCTTTATTTTTTAAAGGAAGGCATTAAACTTAAGCATTCGTAGCCAAAAAAAGTTGACTTGCAATTAGCTTTTATTATTATTATTGTTGTTGTTGTTGTTGTTTTTTTTATTATTACTATTCCTACTATTTACCAGTCCAACTGTGTTAAGTGTCTAATATATATGTTTAATATTTATATGTTAATGTCACGATACTACTTAGTAACTTTGGTGGTGTTGTCTGTAGAAGCATTAACCAAGTGTTTATTATGAAATATTTTTAGCATACATGTTACGAATGCATGTCAAACTACTTTTCGGAGGAGATGGTTACAAAATAGACTCCTCGTCTGGGTTGTACGATATTGTTCTAATAATTGTACACCATGAGTAACTATCATTTAAAACAAAAGTGAAAAACATGTAGCATTAATGACAGGTTAACATTTCATTATTAGTTCTATATGCAAGTACTAATAAGGTGTTTTCACTTCTACAACACCCTCCAAAACTTCACTACATTCAAATTTTGGGGCCTACCAAATTTTCGCATCAAGTGTCGCTTTGGTCGTCCAGTGTCATTCAAAGTCATTCCACATGTTTCAAGTTTTCTTGATCATTCCTACATGTCATTGCATTGTTTATAACATATCTAGTGCACTTCATGGTTATAATACCTTTTTGTTGTTGCAAAACAACACTTTTGGTCGTAGTCACACACACTTTGTTTATTGTACTTAGGGAGTTTGTTTTAACTGAAATTTTAATGAATATTCCTCATTGTTAAAGCCTATCTAACTTTTATTGATAATTTGGTATGTGTCGCACTAGATTTCATGTCTAAACTCATTGTTTTCTCCCCTTTTCCTATCTCGTAGACTTAGACAAATTTTTGCTACACAAGTTAACACATTAAGGCTAGGAGAACATCGCACACTCTTAAGCCTTGATCGAGACCCCTTCTTTATTCAAAAGAACACCTTGTACCCTCCAAGAGCATATATCACCCTCCCAAGCATCATTCCCCTTCCTTTTTTCTGAATTGTTCCCTTGAAGAAAGCCTCCCCCCATATTGAGTGCATGGTGCATCATCGAAGCAAAATCACGATCCCTTATTTATTTTTACTTTCATCCTAGACCCTCCTTGACTCTGTTGAGCACATTGCGCACTTGGGAAGATCACTGCTTAATCCCTTTAGCCTTCACCACTATGCCCTCTTCCCTCCTGGCTTCTTGAGTGAATAGCACATTTGGGAAGGTCAAAGCTCAACCCTTTAGACTTTGAACTTACACCCTGTGCCCTCTTGTCTTCTCTTAAGTGCATAACACACTTGTGAAGGTCTAAGCTTCATCCCTTCATGCTTTGAAATTGCACCCTGCACCCTCCTTGATTTCCTTGAGTGCATGATTGCACATCCAAACCTCAAGTTGCATTCCTTCCCCCTTCAGACCTACACCCTACACCCTCCCTTGAGCTTCCTCTCTCCAATTGAGTGCACTAGCACACCCCAAATCCTTGAAGCACTCATCCTTCCCTCCTTGGAAATGTGCCCTACGCCAATAATTGTCCCTTGTTCTTCCCAAGCACACCATTAAGACATGAACAGAAAATATGCATGAAACATGTTAGAATAGGAGATTTTTCATACTGGTGTTTGCTTGCCATGAGTGATTTAATTTTCAATTACTCCATAATATCACGGAAATGATGCATGATTAGATCAAGCAAAGAGGGTAGTCAAATGAAGCATTCAAGAACAAAGAACACATTGAAATCCTGGCGATTGAATTAGCCCAAAAGAATCCATGTGATCAAATACCCTTTGGAGGGTGAAGAGATTAATGACATGGAAGTTGCATGCAATATCAAAGAAATTACTGCCAACATTGTCATTATCAATGAAATTTCATCTCATCATTCACTATGAGCCCAAGTCATCAATGATAGTGACTTACAATTTCCTCACCACACGATGATGTGGAAATCATGATGTAATTATGTAATTATTGTAAAGAAAAAGAAGTATAAGTATGAGAGTCATGTATGGACAAAATAGCCATGTGAATAAGTCCAAAAGACATGTAATTCTAAGAGTCGTATGTAATTCCAAAAGTCATTTGGAATTTAAATAGTTATAAAATTCCAAAGGTCATTAGAATTTCAAAAGTCATAAGAGAAACTAAAGAGTCATGAGGATATGAAAGTTCATTCCTCGAGTTATAAAAATAGCCCCATTACTCAAGCAAAGGATTTTTAACCTTGGATTCCCCCACAAGGTATTAGAGAGATAGAGATAGTACTTTTGGTGAGAAAGTAGTGACTCTAATGCTCCACTATTGGAGCTAGCAATGTTCATTGTACTTATGTATCTTGGAACTTTTTCTTAATACTTGAAGCCATTTGGCCAACACATTTTCATGCATAGATCATGGATGTTTTGAGACTACTTTTCTAATGTTTGTGGTTTATGTTGCCTTTCTTATATACTAAAGTAAATGAAATATTTCGATGACTTTGGTGCTCAACTTGTTGGAAATGTGTTGTGATGATTTTAATAATTGTTGCATCTATGTGAATTATTTTTCTTGATGTCTAACAATTATTCCTTGTTTATGTGTGTGTGTCTCCACTATATTAGTATTATTACTTTTATTTTAGAGGCTCACTTTCTCTTCCTTGCAGTGAAAGAACCTAGATACATCTACAATAGAACATTCCATAAGCCACATTCTATTTCTCATTTAAAATCACATTCACATTACTCTCTTATGCTAATTGCTTAATACAAGGAAAATCTATAAGTTGATGGAAGCCAAGCCATATTTATGGATGGGAATCCAACTCCAAACGATGTCAGCTCTAACTAGGACCTCATATCAGGGATATCCCGTGTATTTTGGTGGGATCCAACACCATCAACATTCTAGCGCTAGAAGGAGGGAAACAAATTCTTAATGGTTGATAACTTTTCACATCCCAATCATTCATCTTCTCGACAAAGCAGTAATATCCTGAATACCATCCCAACTCCTATTCTTGAGGAAGGAGGGTCTTCCCAACCTGGTCTGGAGTTACTCTACAAAGTTACCATGAGAAACTTTGGGAAATTCTACCTATTACCTGTCAGTTTGTGAAAGCTATCATTTTAATCCCTATTGCTCATAATATTCCTCGTCGTCCCAAGAAGAAAGAAACAAATCATACTAGTTTATTGGTTACATCGGTGGAAGACTTGGTATTTTCCACTCTTGAGGAATTAGTAGAGTCATCAGAAGAAACAGTCTAGCAAGATCCACTTCCACCTATCCATGAAGAGTACGAGGAATATCTTGTTCTTTCTAATGAAGAACAACCGACAGCTAATTTTGAGTTTAATGATGGCTTGAATGGTGAAGGAGAAGGCTCATCAGATTTAGAAAAGGAGGAGGAACAAGGGAACAAAGACATGAATGATCAAGACATGGATTGGATGACCCAAGGGCCACTCCTTTCTCCGTATAACCTTCATAAAATTCCTAGACATTTGGATAAGTGGTTATCAAATTTTGATCTTAACAAGAAGATTAAGGCAGAGGATAATATTCATGATTTCTACATGCATCTACCAATTCTAGAGGTATGATATGATTATGTTGCTTATAGGATTTTTCCTTTCACTTTAGAAGGTAGAGCAGCAACATGGTATCATAGTGTGCCTATTAATTCAATCCATGGTTGGAGGGAGTTTAAGAAATTGCTTTTGGAGAAATCCTATGATGATAAGACTCCCACCATGTTATTAAAAGAGATCAGAAATATTAAGATGGGGGAAAAGGAGAAAGTCAAATATTTCAATCAAAATTTCAACCGTATATTGAACACATTTCCCCCAAGCACGCAACCTCACGATTCTATCACTATAGAGTATTATATATATACCTTTCCAACAAACATTTCTTCTTTTGTTAAAATAGATGCAACGGGACATTGGCTTTAATCTTTGCAGAAGCTATCACAGTGGAGAAATAAGTCATGCCATTGGAGCTACTATTGATGATGATTAATCTAAACATTCCAAGGAGACTAGCACGAAGTCTCAACCCTGTTCAAGTAAGGCTAAAGAAAAGGATTTTGTTGATATTGAAATATTGACTAAATATTTAAAGGAACTTACTAATGAAGTATCAGAATTAAAGAGAAATTCAAGTGAGGCTTCTACCAATAGCAAGTCCCCTAAGTCTTTCTCATTCAAAAGGAATAACAATAATCATCCAATTAAGTTTGTATAGAGTTCAAATGTTGTGTTGAATGTTGAAATTATAGGCATGGATAACTATTTCTCCTTCCATCAGGAATGGCATTCATAGAAAAATTTCCCACAATGGAACCACAACATGAATACACTGGCAGCACATATTTTTGATACTTTACTAGTAGATGAGTAGTCTAAGTAGATAGGAAAAACAAAAGAGTCTGCCATGGTTGAGGAAATATAGGTATTGGACATTCAATTAATAACTTTGATTTTATTCTTAATACTGAAAATAAAAGCGTTGAAGAACCACCTCAAAGTAAAGCCCATCCTCTTAAACTAACTGGTTGTTATAGTTTGAGGAGAAAAGGATCCATTTATGAACAAGAAGTGACGAGACAAATATTGAAGGACAAATGGTTAAGAAGGATCTCACCATCGATCAATCCTACTCAGAATGCACAAAACAAATCTAGAAGTGTTGCCACTTCTAAGAACACTTCCACTCGAAGAAAAAACAAGCTTATCACTCTGGAAGATTCTAATAAAGCTACACCTCCAGACACTTTCGCACTACCTGTTAAAAATGAAGCCACTGATTATAATATAGTTGAGGACTTGAAAATAGCTCATGCCAACATTTCCATATTTGAGCTCGCAAATATAGCAGGCCAGCATGAAATGCTTGTCCAAACCTTCTCATAGCATTCATAAGGTGATAAAGTTTCTGATTCTCAAAAGGTGTCTGGAAAGTATTCCGTAACTCTTGCATTTTGGTTAATGTTGTAACCTTAGATGCTAAAAATATTTTCCCCCCATTTTTATTGACTTTTGAAATATTTAATTACAATGTCCATAATTTTTTGGTTGATTCAGGTGCATTTGTGAATGTAATGTCATTATCTGTTTCTAAGAAAAATAATGCTAAATGGGATAAGACGGATGCACAAATAATTCAGCTGGATAGATAAATTGTCTAAGCTATTAGTGAACTCAATAATGTTATTATTTGTGTGTCATCTTACCACTAGGTAATGAAATGCATAAACATTGTAATTGTGGACATCCCTGAAGCTTATGGTGTACTTTTCAGTAGAGACTGGTGTAGAAAATTATAAGGTTGGTCACACTTATGGCTTCCATATAAGGGAAAAAATAACCATTTTCAAGTGGAGAGCGAACCCTACATTAAATATAGTATGAAACCACTTGACGATCATAAAGAGCCTATTGAATATGCATACATACTATTTGGAAATTGATCATAGGTGTTATTAGGCATATCCATCACTTGTCCCACTACATACACAGTTGGAGCTCCTTCCTTGTACTCCAACTGGTGCTAATAAATCTTGTAACATATATGTACATAATAATAATAGTATAGGAACTAGTTTAGTAGTTGATAATATTTGAACTTTGTACTTTAATGGGTCGAAAACACAAGATGACTCTGGAATTGGTTGCATTCTCATAGACCCACAAAACAAGAAGTATATCCTATCATGTTGTTTGTAGTTAGAGTGCATGAATAATATTGTTGAATATGAAGCAATCAATCTTGGGTTAAAGAAAACCATCAAGATGAAGGTAGAACTCCTCAAGGTAATTGGTGACTCAGAAGTGGTTACTCAAAAGGTATGGAACATTATCCTTTGTGTTTCACCAAGTTTTAAAAACTACCAACATGAGTTATGGTGACTTATTACTTCTTTTCAAGATTTTAATATTATTTTTTTTCTTAGAATTAGAAATGTCGTAGTTACTCGAATGTCTCCTTTGAAAAATGGTTTTTCTATAGAGATTATATATAAACCATATGTGCCTGATAACGTAACTATTTTTGTTTTTTTCAATGATGACTAAGAGATACTGATTTTTATGGCTAATGCGAATGTGTTCAAAGATGCGTCCATTCAAGAGGATGAGCACAATAATGTTTTTCAAGAAGGAGTTGATGTAGTGAAAGGCAATACCATGCCTAAAGGTGTAGTGTCCTTGGAAAATTTATATGGCATGAAAAACCAGTTCAGAGGACCAATTAATACTAAGACTCAAAGCTCAAAGTTGTCATTCGAACAAATCAACTTGGTAACTATAAACAATTTGAAATATGTAAACATTGGTACATATTGTTCTCCATAAGAATGACAAGAATTCATATGCCTGTTCAAACAATACTTATTTTTTTTCATGGAATAACCATGATTTGAAGATATATGATACTCATATTATCTAGCATAGCATTCCCATTAAATAAGGGTTGAATCCTTTCAGTGAATTTCTAATGAAAGTTCATCCAATGCTAGAGCCCCTAATCCAAAATGAATTAAGGAAGTTGTTAGATGATCAGATCATTTTTAAGGTTAGACATTCTACTTGGGTTTCGAATTTGGTCCTAATTAGGATGAAGTTCAGTGAGATAAGGTTATGTGTTGACTTCTACAATCTCAACTGGGAATCAGATAAAGATAACTATCTAGTGCCATTTATGGAATAGATACTCCAAACAGTATCTAGGTCCAAGATTTTCTCATTTCTAGATGGTTTTTTTGGCTACAATCAAGTGCTAGTGGCATAACTAGGCCGCCTCAAAACCAATTTCAGGACCAAGTGGAGAACATTCGCCTTTAATGACATGCAATTAGGGCTTATCATTATTGGTGCTACATTTTGAAGAGAAATGGACATTGCTTTCTGTGGCCTAATTGGCCGAAGTGTAGCAGTTTATCTAGATGATGTTATTGTGTTCTCTAAAAGAAGATCATACCATGTGTGTCATCTAAAACAAATATTTGAGCAGTTTCACAAATATGGGATTTATCTCAACCCTAAGAAAAGAATCTTCAGTTTTCCAGAAGGCACTCTCTTGGGACAAATCATTTCCAAGAGCGAAATCAAAGTTGATCTGAAAAGGGTCAAAGTTATAACTCAGATCTCGTTCCCTATAAGAAAGAAGGATGTGCAATCTTTCTTAGGGAATATTAATTTCCTGCACAAGTTCATATATAAATACGCTCAGATAGTTAAACCATTGCAAGGGATGATAAAGAAATATGCAATCTATAAATGGGACAAAAGGGAAAACAACGTTTTTTCTCATATTAAACAATATATCATTGATGTGCCTGCATTGTTTAGTCCTGATTATGGAAACGATTTCATGTTTTATACATTCACCTCGGGTTCATATATTGCAGCTATATTGATGTAGAAAGATGTTGAAGGAAATAAATGACTCATTAATTTCATCAATGTTGGCTTACATGGTTAGAGTTGGACTACCCTACCATTGATAAACAAGTTTTTATTGTTGTTGTCATTGTGACAAACACCCTCCAAAATTTAGTCTACACTTGAATTTCAGAGCCTACTGATCTTTTGAACATTTGTTCCATAGTCACTTTATGGTCAATTTACACTATGATAAGTGTTCTAGTCTTCTTCTCATATTGTAAATGTCAAAGTCACCTGGTCACACATGCTTAGTCTACAACAAGTTCATGAGTGAATTATTTTATGAAATCTTGAACAAGCATAACAAAATTCCATAAAATTAGCGTGTGTGCAATGTTTAACCTATGTCAATAGTCAGTTCACACTTTCTTTGACAGTCTCTCACTTTTGGTTGCAATTATTTTTCTATATCGGAGAGTTTTTCCGACTGTCACTTCTGCACACTTTAGCTTTCCCAAGTGTCACTTTCATGTTTATGGATGTATATTTTTCTTTTTTTTCACTTTAATAAGTGTTTTTTCATGTTTTTTTCGATCTAACATGTGTCGCTTTCAATGTCATTCACATTTTGCAAGTGTCGTTTGAACGTTTCTCTGTCTGTCGCAAGTGTTGTCTTTTCAAAATGGGAAGTGTCATGTATTGCATAATAGAGTTATGGTTTGTTTCAAGGGGTAAATTTGGTGTTAATGTGTCCTATTTATCATATAGATGTGTATTAGACTCATTCCAAAAATTTTATGCATTGTCTCAAAAGCGTTGTCACTGTGTTCACAAAGTGTATCTTTAGTGTTGCACTTAGAGGAAGTTGTTGTATTGTCATCGCATTCAAGGGATCATGTTTCTCATGTATTTTGAGTGATAAATGTTGTATTCTCTATTTTTCTAAGTGTGTGATCATATTCAAGTTTTTTCCTTGTTCACTTTGATCTCATTGATCCATGCATAGTCAAATCCTGAAGAATTCTTGCCCGAGCAACTTGAGTTCACTTAGCCCTATCGAACTGTGCATTGTGTAGTCTCAACCCTTTTCTCAAGGAACCTCACAATACACAGTTCCTTCTCCCAAAAATATGCATTGCATAGTCTCAGTTCTCAATCCTAGCCCCTTTAGCTCCATAACTACGCAAATCAACCTCCCATTCAACCTTCTTATACACACTATGTAGCGTCAAGCCTCAAGGTTCCATCCTACCTCTTTGAATTGTGAAATTTTGCAATACCTGGGCCTTTCTCTCTCCATAACTACGTAGTTGACAACTTCAAGACTCAATATTGCCTCCTTGATCTCCTCAACTACAAAATCATCTTACTCGGGCTTCCCTGAACTGTGCATTATGTAGTCTCAAGCCTCAATCCCTACTCCTAAGCATGTCTCTCAGTCCAACGCCCAGTTCTAACTCTTTCATTGATTTTCATGAAGCATGTTAGACTAGTAGTTTATCGAACTGATTTCGTCTAGTCATGAGTGGTTTTCATTTGCTGGTATTATATCTTGTCATGATAGGATGATGATGGAGGAGAATAATAAGGACACCATGCTAGAATACATATGTGAGGTTGAAAATATTAGTTTATCATTGAGCGAGAAGATGAAGGAACACTAGATTATGACAGAAGACGAAAGTTGAATACCACATGAAGATTCCATACCATTCAACCCCATGGAGGGTGAAGATGAAGAACAAAGTAGACCCTTCATGAAGATGAAGTACTTAACACACCACTCATGAATATTGAAGACAAAGTAGCAAGAGAGGTGGCTTGGCATTGCTATTTCATCATGGAGTCTATGTCATCATTGTTAAGTTGTGACTTCTTTGAGTGCCACCATAATGTCACATTTTTCCATGTCTCTTGCCACATTATTTGTGGATATAATGATGTAATTATAAAAAGGAAAGGACTAAACGTAAGGTATGGAAGTTCAAGATTCATATGTGGAATATGAAAAGTCACATAGTCATATATGGACAAAAGATTCTTTAGGAAAATTACAGTCATATAGAAGTTCAAGGTCACATTAGAAGTCGAAGAGTTATGAGGGAATCTCAAGAGTAATGGGGATATGAAAGGTCATTACTTTTGTTATAAATACACCCTCATAACTCAAGAAAATGGGATTTTTGGAGGCTTCCTTTGGAGCACTAGCCTTGGCATCTCTAGCTTGAAATAGGAGAGAAGATCATTTTTTGAGAAGATAGACTTAATGTTCCACTATTGGAGCTAGTGGCTCACCATTGTAATTGTGCACTTGGATATTTCACTTATAATCAGAAGCTCGATGAGCCAACACACTTTCATGCATGTATCATGACTGTAGAAATATTGTTATTTGTATGTTTGCGGTATATATTTTGTTCACATGTACTAAGGAAATTAAACTATTTTTATGGATTTGGTACTTATATTGTTGAATGTGTGTTTTATTTTCTTTACTGTTCATTGTGTCTATGTGATCTACTTCATTAGATAACTGATCAACCTTTCCTTTCTCTCATGTGTCTCTCTTAGGAGGTACTATTACTCTCCTTATAAAGGCTCACTTTTATTTCCCTCTCATGAGAGTCTTTGTTTACACATTTCAATTGGTGTTTCATAGAGTCAACTTACTTTCTAATTCCAAAGGTTGTGTGCATATTATCTTATGTAATTCATTACAGTCAAGGAAAACCTTAGAGTTATGGTAGTCAGGCCAATACTCCAAATGGGGCTCCTAATCCAAACGTTGTGAGGTCTACTTGGGACTTCAAATCAGGGAGACCCCCTTGGTTCATATATTTCCAACACTATCAACAAACAACACTAGAAGGAGGGACAAATGAAAAGTTATGCCCGTCAATTATGTTTTTAATATCTTAACATAAATGGTCCATCCCCATATCATCATGGAAAAATTTAGGGGGTAATATTTGCAGGTTGCCTAATTTTCCATGATTTTGCCAACAAAAAAAATTCGCCAATTTCCAGTTTTTATAAAAATGATTCACCCAAATTTTACAATATAAAATTATATTACCTTAGAAATCACCAACATTATATAGAGAGTATATATAACATCATTATAAATTTGAATAATTTTACAAATACATCAATAACATTTTATAGTTTGCATATTAGGGACTAGTGAGTTTCGCCAATGTTTTTAAACTTCAAGATAATTTTCCATCCTTGAAATTTTCCATGCATATCATAGTCCTGAAATGTTTTTCTAGCCTATCCCCTAGTAAACTTTTCATCTCCGTGGAACAACTTGATGACTTATCTCAATTCAAGTTTGATGGTGAGGGGGATACATCCATTGTCGAGCATACATTTATTTTTCTTGAGTTCTATCAATACTATGAAATTCATTGTGAATATGTGGCTTGTGTTCTTTTCAGTGTCACACTTGAAGGTCAAGTTCATCGATGGTGTCATACTCTACCACCTACTTCCATTCATTATTTTGAACACCTCATCAAGGAGCTTCATTTAGCCTTCGGTAGGTATGATTATCAGGATGTTTATAAAAGAATTAATCAACTAATAATGAAACATAATGAATCAATAGAGGATTTTTCTAATCTATTCCTTCACCTATGTTATGAATTTCCCGAAGAAGATATGGATTGGGATTTCTTTAAATGAAAGTTTAATCATTTATTTCATAACTCTTTTCATGGTGAATTTGAACCTCCTGATGTTTCTGCTTCCCCAAATTTTGTAAATCATGAGACACCTCTAATTTCAAAGGATGAACATATTATTCCCTTTGTTCCTTGTCCTCCTCCTTTTGCAGTACCAATCAAGGTGCCTCTATGCATTAATGTTGAAGTTGGGAAATCTGCAAATAAAATTTTTGATCTGTCTCTTCAACCTTTGTCCACTCCCCGTGATTCAAATCCAATGGAGGAAACCTTGGAATGGTTCATGGAGCCTAGGGTGAATGCTATTCCTTCCACTCCTCAATATGACATTATCACTCTTAACCTCAACCTTGAATTTGGTTCCACTAAAAGTATTACTTCTTCAAGGGACACCTACCATCATCTATCATTTACATGCCATGACTCTTTGTACCTTGATACACTTGATCAATATTCTCCACGAGTTATTTCTTCACACTCTTGTGTTTTGCAATTTATTGGTTTAAATTGTGAAAAAAGAAGGTCGTCATATTACACAGGTAGAGGATCATAAAAGTGAGTATTCTTTCAATATTTATTCCCTTTTTCAAAGTCCTCCATGTCAAGATGATGCTCTTCCATTCTTGGTTGATTTTTAATCTACTAATCTTGGTAGTAAATCATATGACACCAGTTTTCTTAGTCAATCTAAAGTCTCAGGAAACCACCATTTTGATGATGATTTTTCCATTAATTTATATGATGATCAATGCCAAGTGCACTTATTGATCTTTTAGTTTCTCCAAAAAATCGTGATTTGAAAGATTTAGATCATAAATTTGTTTCGGTCAAAGAAAATGTTTTCATAGAAGCTTCCTTTGTAACTCATTGTCCCTTGTGTTCTATTGTTTCTATGTCTTTCTCTTTAGAAATTCCACCCAATAAGCAAGATTTGAATTGTCACAAGGAAGTGAGGACATCCATGATGAAGAAGTGGGCAATGAAATCATTGAGTATCCATTCTCTCCTTTGTCATTTCCAGCCTTGCATTAAAAAAAACTCTTATGTTTTGGTTACTCATGAGATTGATCCAATCTATCCATATTTAGATGTTCAATTAGAAGAATCTTCTGACTTGAGTAAGTTGGCTGTTGAAGTTGTAAAACTTGATCAAATCAGTGATGTATATGGCTTCCTTTTGAACAATAGTAATATAGTTGAAGTCATTGATGGTAATTGTCCACACACCATGCATAATCTAATCCAATCTTCAAAATGTGATTTTACATTCCTTGAAAATTTCAGGACATATCAAGAATTTGAGGCACTTCAACTTCCATTGATGGTTATGTTTGGATCTTGTCACTCTATTAAGTTACACGAACTAAGTCAAATTTGGGTTTTCTCATAAAATTATTTTCTTTGCACGGTTTCACTAAATGTAAATTCCTTCTTAAAATATGTTTTGTATTTTGGATATGGCCCTTTTATCTTTCAATATTTGATTTCTAATCAGAATGAAGAAGGTTCTGTTTCAATTAATTCATCTTCATGCAAATCTCTTGTGCCTAATTCCAGTTTGGAATGTATACCTTTCATGGATGCATGGAGCTGTGAAGCTGATCATTTTAAATATCAACTCCTGGTTTTTCTTGGGAATAATGTACCACTAATCATTTTTTTCATTGTACCAGGAATCCTCTTGAGTTTTACTGAATGTTTGAGTTATTTAATGAATCAAGTTCCTCTTTTTCACCCACTACATCTTGGTTAGTTTCATGTACTTGCTCTACTAGCATTCCTTTTCAATTTTTTTGATGATTATGCTGCTAGTATAGTTTGTTACCATCTACAAGGGAATGGTTTTTTACATTCGTCACATAAGGAAGATTATTTTATTATTCAAATAATTTGCAAAGCAATTCAAACTAACATATCTTTATTGTATTTTATTCAAAAATATTATGCTTTAATCAATCCATATGATCAGGATTCTAGTCCTGATGACTATCATTCAGCTTATCATTTTCCCACCAACATATCCTATGAAATTTTTTCTACGCCTTTTAATCTTCACGATTTATCATCTCACTATATCGATACTAGACAAGCAATTGAGGCACTTCATCCCTCACTGATGGTTATGTTAGGCCATCACTATCTTGACAAACCTTCTAAACATGATCAGAGTCATTTTCCCTCACAAGATTTGCATCTTCCCATACCTTTAATTGATAATTCATCTTTTCAAGGATTTCAGGGTTTCCAAAAGGATTGTTTTGAGTTTCATGATCTAATCTATGATCAATTGCAAGCATGATACTTAGAAAACCCTTTTGCTAATAACAAGATTCAATATTTCCACATTCTTGCTACAAAGGATAGTACATATGAAGATTCATTCACAAGAAGCTTTCAAGGTTTGTTTGAATATGGTTTTCATCGAAAAGGTAAGATTGCAAGCTGGATAGAAGTAGTGGCTATGACATATCTTTCCTCTAATATGTAAGACATTCAATTTGTTGTGAAAGTTATTTAAGATCTTATATTTTCTATTGCATGTTATTTTATATATGCTTTAATTGCCCATATCTTTGTGTATGTGATTCAGGAGAACTTATGGTATCTACATTGGAAATTTCATTATACTTGACCCTAACCTTCTAGTTGGTTAGGTTAGGAGTAGTTCTATATGCATACTAGTCTCCCTTTCACACTCATCCTACACTTGTTCTTTGTAGTCTTTCTTGTGTTTCTTACCTTTGTCTTGATTTTTTTTTTTATTTTTTATTTTTAGCCTCCATTTCCTTTCTCCTTTTGACTTTCTTTACTTGTTTTTCCTTGCCTCTTATTTTTTGTTTTGTTTAATAAGACTTTGCATGAAGGATGTTCCCTTTGGCTCGAAAGGAAAAATGGAAAAGTTTAAAAAGGGAAATTGTGATGACAAATGATGGTTGGCTTATCTGTTATCCTCTTCTCTATATTGGGTTTATATCTTTTGACAATGATGTTTTAATGTAAAATACAATCCTTTCGTGAATAAACATTGATGTAGAACCACGATACCCGTATCTATTTTAGGAACCTAATTTCTAAGCTCAGTTTTGTAATGCTTCAGAGTTTTTCATGTTGATCAAATCAAGTAGAGAATGACAAGGGGAAACCTTAACGAGAAAACTCATATCATAGGTTTTATATATGCTTCTCTGAAGGAATAACCTCTTCTTCTCTCAATAAGTCGGGATCGCTCTTCCAACCCATGAAATAAATAAGTGTTGAAGCATAGTCCTATAAAAATAAATAAATAAAGGGTGAAAGAAGAGAAAGGTTTCCTATGAAGAGAGGTGAAGTAAAAAACTTTGTCAGGCCACTATTTAGGCTTTCTGGCAATGAATTAATGATTGTGTTCCTATAGTGACTCCATCGGGGTAATTTCCATACCTGTTAGCAACGAAGTAACACCAAAGTAAAAAGGCATACTCTGAATATCTTAAGCTCATGAATTACATTACCCTTCTCTTGAATTGAAATATTGTGATATGGCTGACCTTATGAATGTGTTAAACTGAGAAATAGATGAATGGGAATACATATATAACCATGTTAAGTAGGAAAATCAAAGTAACCCACACAATTAATCAATACTTCCTACCAAACTAGACCCTGTGCATAAAGCTAGACCAAGGAAAAGAATATGAAGTTATACTATTGTGTTTCCAAGTGTTGTCATTGTGACAAACACCCTCCATAATTTAGTCCACACTTGAATTTTGGAACCTACTATGGATCTTGCGATCATTTGTTCCATAGTCTCTTTATAGTCGATTGATGCTTTGATAAGTGTTCTAGTCTTCTTCTCAGATTGTAAGTGTGAAATTCACTTACTCACACATGCTCAATCTGCAACAAGTTCATGAGTGAATTCTTTTATGCAAGATTGAATGGGAATAACACAATTCCATCAAGATAGTATTTGTGTAAGGTTCAACCTATGTCTATAGTTAGTGCACACTTTCTATGAAACTCTCTCACTTTTAGTTGTGATTGTTTTTTTTTTTTTTTTTGCAATGAGTTTTTCCAACTATCAGTTTTGTGGACCTTCACTTTCGCAAGTGTTGTTTTCACGTTCATTATTGTATCTTTTGATTATTTTCACTTTAATAAGTGTCTTTTTCATGTTGTTTTCACTTTGTCACGTGTCACTTTGGATTTCATTTCCATTTATCAAGTGTTGTTTGCACTTTTATCTTACTGTCGCAAATGTCATCTTTTGGGCATGGGAAGTGTCACATATTGCATAAGTAGATTTATTGTTTTTTTTAAGGGGTAAATTTGGTGTTAATGAGTCCTATTTATCATATAGACATGTATTACACTCATTCCAAACATTTTATGCATTGTCACACAAGTGTCGTTGTTTTCATCAGAAATTTTATGTTTAGTGTCGCACTTGGAGGAAGTTATTTTATTTCCATCACATTCATGGGATCATGTTGTTCATGTGTTATGAGTGATCAACTTTGTGTCATCGACTGTTTCAAGTGTGTAATCATGTTCAATTTTTTTCTTTGTTCACTTTAACTTCAATAATCCCACACTTAGTGAAATCCTAAAGAATTCCTGGCCAAGCAACTTAACTTCACTCAACTCTTTAGAACTGCACAGTACACAGTATCATCCCTCAAGCTCAACCCTTTCCTCTTGGAACTACACAATGTGCAGTTCCTACCTCCCAAAATTGTGCATTGTGCATTATTAGTGCTCAAACATGGCCCCTTGAGCTCCACAACTATGCAGATCAGCCACCCAATCATCATTATTCTCTACACTACAAAGTGTCAAGCCTCAAACTTCTAGCCTATCACCTTGAACTGCATAATTGTGCAATCCCTAGACCTCTCTCTCTCCACAATTGTGTAGTGGGAATCTTCAAGCCTCAAGACTACCTCCTTGAGCTCCTCAATTGCGTAGTCATCTTTCCCAGGATTTCCTGAACTATGCACAACACAAACTCAATCCTCATTCCCTACTCCTAACCAATGGAACTGTGCACTGCACAATCCCTAAGCATGTCTCTCAATCTAGGACCTATTTCCAGCTTAACCATTGATTTCCATTAAGCATATTAAACTAGGAGTTTATTGGATTAATGTCGTCTTTTCATTATTGGATGATGGAGGAGAAGAAGGAGACCATGCTAGAAGATACCTTTGAGGTTGAAAAGCTAAGTTGATCATCAAGTGAGAAGTCGAAGGAACACCAAATTATGGCAGAAGACCAAAGATCAAGACCACAAGAAGATTCCATGCCATTTACTCCTTGGAGGGTGAAGATGAAGAACAAAGTAGATATTTCATGAAGATGAAGTACTAAGCACACCTCTCATGAATATTGAAGACAAAGCAACAACAGAAGCTGCTTGGCAATGCCACTTTATCAATGAGTCCATGTCATCATTATCAAGTTGTGACGTGTACCAGCTCCATCATAATGTCATGTGTTTCCATGTGTCTTGCCACATTATTTGTGGATATAATGATGTAATTATAAGAAGGAAAGGACTAAATGTAATATGTGGAAGTCTAAGAGTTATATGTGGAATATGAAAATTCAGATAATTGTATGTGGACAAAAGAGTCTTTAGGAAAACTCCAAAGTCATATAGAAGTTGAAATGTCGCATTAGAAGTCTAAGAGTTATTAGGGAAGCTCAAGTGTCATGGGGATATGAAAGGTCATTCCTCTTCTTATAAATACACTCTCATAACTCAAGCAAATGGCTTTTTTGGAGGCTTATCCTTTGTAGAGCTAGCCTTGGCTTCTCTAGTTTGGCATAGGAGAGAAGATAATTCTTTGGAGAACCAAGAAGTTCTTAATGTTCCACTTCTGGAGCCAGTGGCTCACCATTATAACCATGTACTTAGATATTTCAATCATAATCATAAGCTCGATGAGCCAACACATTTTCATGCATGTACCGTGAATGTAGTAAGACTAGTATTTGTATGTTTGCGACATATTTTTTGTTCACATGTACTAAGGAAATTGAACCATTTCAATGGATTTGGTACTTATCTTGTTTAATGCGTGTTGTATTTTATTTACTGTTCGTTGTGTCTATGTGAACTACTTTGCAAGATAGCTAATGAACCTTTTCTTGCCCTTGTGTGTCTCTCTTAGGATGGTACTATTACTTTCCTTATAGAGTCTTACTTCTATTTCCCTCTCATGAGAATCTCCATTTACACATTGAAATTGGTGTTTAATAGTGTGTTGAAGCCTCGAAATTTCACAGCCTCAACATTGGGGATAACCACCTAGTCGGGAACTTGAAAAGCGTTCCTTTTTAGCTTGGGATAATAGCTCTGACTGGGGATAATGGGACCAATTTCTCCTTAAGGGTATAAAATTGAATTCAAGATATAATGTGGGTGAAATGGTTGCATTGAATAGAAATACATACATACATACATACATACATACATACATACATACATACATACATACATACATACATATACATATAAATATATATATATATATATAATATATTACTAACTATCTATTTCCTGGATTAACTTATCTTTTATATGTGCAATTGAAAGTTCTTTCATATGCTAAGCAATATAGATCATCTAGCAATTCAAGGAGTAAGTGCAAGAAAGATTATTTATTTGATTAAATAGTTAATCAAATTAATTATTAATACATATCGCATATAACAACTTCATACTCTTCAATAGTGAATAAGTATTCAACTACATATAAGATCATACATAGCAAAATAGTAAAGAAAAGGTGTGAATATTAATCAAATATAAACACAACGGTAACACAAAGATAATAGTACCCGATATATCAGTGCTCTGCTCATAATAAAAGTAGTCTTGGTTCAGCTTTCCTATTAAGAAAATTC
This sequence comes from Pinus taeda, assembly GCA_000404065.3. Lineage (NCBI taxonomy): Eukaryota > Viridiplantae > Streptophyta > Pinopsida > Pinales > Pinaceae > Pinus > Pinus taeda. Next base: position 113,034 of record APFE030995991.1, on the reverse strand, counting down.
AAAAGGTAAAATAGTGCAAGTCTCTTAAGCCTTCTTACGAAAATTTAGAACCCCTTTCTAATAGACATGAAAGGGTATTTATAATAAAAGGATTAACTGTAAAAATATAAAATACTTGAAATGTTGAGGGGGTTCAAACAAACCATCCTTAAAATAAAACTAAAAGACAAAAATAGAGTCTGTGGGAACAAATCATCCAGAATGAGAAGCTTGTTATCCCTTCATTTGCTGCCTAAGTTCATAAATATCTATCACAGGCTTCATAAATTGGAGAGCTCTGGGAGCATATGGGTAGTCGTATTGGTTAAGAACCGTAACATAATCCATTGGCTATGTGCTTTAACCAAGTGTTTCTAATAATGTTCAAAAGTTAGCTGACATAACTTTTTGATGTTATCCGCCTTCATCTTGGACCAATCCTGCTAGTGTCTCATTAGTGTTTTGACATCAAGAAAAGAATCTATAGGGAATTTTTGAATCAAATTTGCATTGAAAAGGTTCTCACGAATGGTTTCGATGATATTATTTGTGACATCCCTTGTAGTAAAGATGGTTTCCTCTGCCTGTTTCATTTTCATATCCTAGTCCCAAAAAAGGATTTCCTTCTATGAGTTCAAAATCCTTGGAGGATCAATTGCTATGCCATCTTCGTTGTCTTGCCAGGAAATATAGTAAGAAATATTTTCTTGAATTTCATTGAAGTATGTCTTCATATGAGACAACTATTTCATCATTGAATCACTTGTCCTACATATATCATTGACTGTTGTTAACTTCTGGAAGAAGATAACTTGTTGCTGAGCCAAAAGAGGGTTAAGCTCCCCTGCTTCCTTCTTAAAACGTTCAAGATTAGGATTATCTTTCAATTGATCAATCCTGAGCTAGAGTTGTTGCAATTGATAATTTTTTCTTTTGACCTTAGCTTCATGTTGAAGCTTCACCACACCAAATCTTTTTTACAGTTGATTTACATGTGCCTATCATCCCTCATCTATACTATGTTTTGCATTGAGTAATGCATGTTCTAATTGAAGAACCTTGTCATCCTTCTCCTTGATCAGATGTTGTACTTCTAAGGCTTTATCCACGATGTGTTGCACAAAAATTGTCACTTTGACATTCTGCAATCAATATGAGTCTATCACCACTCATGCATTCCTCCTTTGCAAGTCTTAAACCTCAGCTCTTCATATCAAGCCTTGAAAATAAGAGAAAGACCTTAAAATTCTCTAAAATTCTAGTTTCGCACTTTCTCTTAGCATTACCTGTGGTACCACACCTATTGGTCATGTTCCCTACGCACCTGACCGCTCTGTATCTGTGTTAATGGGTGCGAAACCCTGTAAAAGTTAAAAAGGCGCAAGTACATTCTTAAAAATTCACTTTGAGTCATTTCTGGAGCTTCTAGAGGGAATCTTGCAGTGGCAAGTTCGCTCCTTAAGGGTTCATGCATCCCATACCTTTAGGAGATAACCCCTTGATGTGAGGAGCTTATCCTCTTGAAGGAGGACTCTATCCCTTCAATGGTGGACCTGTAACCTCCTTCCTTTGCACTATAGAATGAAGCTTTGGGCTGGTTACTTGAGAGGTTGAAAGCTGAATATTTTTTAGGGTAAATGCTGCTAGAACTTAGTCTTCCTAATTGAGCTTTTGAGAGGAGAGATTACATACCTTTTGATCTCATTTGGAAGAGAGTGAGGCTTGTCAAAGTAGAGGAGATTCCTGTTTGGACACTGGGAAGAGCTTGTACAACATCAAGGCACCATGGTTGTAAAGTTCTTCTATTTCAAAGTTAATACAATCAAGTTTATTTTTCTCAATAAGTTGTGTTTTATGGTTTATTTCATAGACTCCTTGATCACTATGATGAACATGATTTATTATATTAGCTATGCCAGTGTTCTTTGATGTGTGCTTGTTTGTGATTGCAGGTTCTTAAAAGGAAACTCTTTTGGAGCTGTTGGAGCATCGCTGCCACAAACTAGCGTTGGACTTAAGGTAGGGTCTAAAACACCTTTTTAGATTTTATTAATGAATCGCAATATGTTTAGGGAAAGATAGATTTGCTTGTCCTGCTTGTTTCCAGATATCAGTTGATACTAGGGAGATCGGTCTTGTCTTCAAGAACGATTTATCCGGCCAACACAGTGGTTGTAGCATATGCTCCTGAAAACTGTGATAGAATTGTTAGATCATTGGCATGGTCAGTTTGTGGATCCTTGCAAACAATATCCAATGGTATATTTCTCAAAACTAAAGCCTGGGAATGTTCAATTTGTTTCCTCTTCCTATGTCTTCTCATGATAGCCTTGTGCTTTGGATTGTAAAATACATCTAGGGGAGGTATTTCTTCTATATTGAGCACAAATTCGGATGTAGGGTGAGCCGGAATGAATTCTAGGTCATGAGTATTGACCGCTTTATCTAAAGACTCAATAGTGAGTGGGACCTTCTTTGTAATCTCAGGAGTCTTAAGAGTTTCTTTCGACAATGAGGTCTACAACACATATTTCATTAAATTTAGAATTAAATAATGGATCTAGAATTTCAAAATAGCCAAAAACTCTCAATTCTAATGATGTTTTTGTAATATATTTTTCCCAATTTTAATGAAATATGTGTTCTATGCTTCCTAGATACCCTATTAACAATTTTATCGAATTATTCCCATACCTTATCTATCTTGCTGGTAGACGGTGACTCCTCATTTTGCTGTGTCGATGCTACGCTTTCTTTATTTCCCTGATTAATCTCAAGATCTTTAAAATATGGGTTGTAACCTATTCTTGTTGTGAAATCCCTAATATATCCAGGGGGAGATTCTCCAATCTTGAATTCCTGTACTCTCATAACTTAACTAACTCTTTGGGTTTCAAGCGATCTTTGGCTAACATTTCTACATGTTGATAGTCTTGGGTTGTCTCAAACAGGTCATCGAAATCGTCAGGCTCATGTTGAAATTGAAAAAATTTGACCTGAATTGTGTTATTCTAGGCTACCTAGTCTGGATAATACTACCTGGGCTAAACAGTGGGAAATTTCATACATAGTATATTATCAATTTCAAGCGTTGCATGCCTGAAATTCTATAAAATAAAAAATCCAAAGCGAATAGGAAAAGATGGTTAGATATATTTTTTGGCTTTCTTAAGGGATTTAGTTAAGCCATTGCCCATAGTTTGACAGGAAACTTCTCAGGCTAGGAGCTTATCAGCTACATAGAAAGGGAGGAGATGAGGGAAAACTAGGCTTCCATAAATCCTAACATAAGTGAATGAATCCTCTAGAAACCATTTTCCTATAGCTGTAAGGTAATCCAAAGATTATCTTGAAAACCTAAGATTGTCTTTCATCAAAAATGATTGGTACAAGGGTAACATCATTCCATGGCAGATTTTATAAAAATGGGGCTGGTAATTGGACTCCCAGAGGATTTTATGGTAACTATGGATCGAGGTGGGGTCTTGAAGGGTCCATTTCCATCCAATAGATGGAAAGTCAGAGGTGAAACACATTATGTCCATAATATAATCACTCATGTAGAAAGGGGGCACGGTCCTGGTAGTAATATTGTGCTTGCCTCGATAGGCTAGGATATGGGAGACTAAATTGTTGGATAGGATAGTGGCCCAATTCAAATATAGGCTTCCAAGCTAGCCTCCATTAGGATAACCCATTCTCTTATGATTTTATGTGCATTAGGTTGCCTGAACAGTCTACACATCATAGCAACAATGTGAAAATGAGGACCAAAAAGGGAGGTAAGAGAATACATACCCTTGTCTTCATGCGTGTGATTTCTCAGCTCACACCTCCACTGCCTTATTGGGTCTGACTGAACTTCATTTTTTGCGTCAAACTTCTAAAGAAACTAGGAATTATATATTTTTTGTGGCTCTAGAAGATGATACAACCTTCTCAAATCTTCATCTTCAAATGACCCAACTAGCGTCCTTGTCCTTAGGATTATCAAGGTTCTATCTGCGATGTTCACATTGTCATTAATCCATTTGACCACATTTGTGTATGGCATAGTGTTTGGCCAAGCCGCAATTCAATGGACATGGGAATTGGCGACATCCGCCCAAGTGGTTTTTGAGTCGATCTAGTTTCATCTAGTGTCATTACTTGGCTTGGAACTACTCTGGGTTCTTCTTCTTCAAATAGTTTATATATTGCTTCCCAAGAAGAACACCCGAAGTCGGTACTGCATGGCGTATCAGAGAACAATGGAGGCATCTCAGCAACCTCTGTAGTAGTTGGAGTTAGATGTGGTGGCACCATTGGTTTCTTTTTCTTCTTAGCGGCTCTCAATATTTTGCTTGAGTTTTGTTTATCGGGACTAGCCTGTAACAAAGAGAATGCAGAGAAGGAGGAAAACTTAGAATTAGAAACTTAAGGTAAAAATGGCGACCATAACATGAAAACAAGAATTTAACATAAAATCTTGAAACACTAAATGGGATCAATCAAATCATTTACATTACCAAGAACCATCAATATTGTTATAACTAATAATAAATGAAAAATCATGGATTCACACACTCTTTGTATAGGTCAGTGTCGTGCTGGCTCATTTCACATCGCAAGTTTCCTTGACACACATATCTTCTATTTTTTGAAATATTCCTATTGCCGATATGCAATGCATTAATTTATAAGATATGCAGTAAAAAGGCTAGTTGCGAGAATTAACACATTAGGATTTCCCTTGGCATGAGTCGTCTTGAGTTTTGTGATGCGATATAAGTATTGCATAGTGAAAATGTGATGCGTACTTCTCGCGATATCGCCAAAAGGTGTTATCAAGAGGTCAGAGATGTCGTAACAAATGGGAAATGCCAATATAACTTTTTCATTGTTCTTTTTGCGATAAATGGTGTGGCTTGCTAGCAAGGCTGATTTTGACTTTTGCACGTGTTGAGGGTTTTCTCTTTATTAAAGTTATATAAGACCTATCGCTAATTCATTGAATCTTAGGAAAATCGCATCGCGCTTTTACTTAAAGGCATACTATTCTCTAGCCTATGCAGTTGCCGATATGCGATATACAAAGGGTCGTATTAACTTTTTTCTTAAGATATTTGATTTCCAGATAGATTTTAAGCTTAAGTGCGGTAGCATATTTTTTGGGATTTTTAGGAATTTTGTTTTCTTTAATTCATTAAAAGACTTTATCCTAAAAAAATTAAAGGGTCCCCATTATGGCTAAGTTAACTTATCTAATTATAATGGGGGTTGTTGAGTGACACAACAGTTGGCGATTCACTAGAAGGACTAGTTATCTCTAAGAAATATATATATATATATATAATATATATATATATATATTATATATATATATAAATATATATATATATAATATAACACATATACATATAATGAAAATTAAATTAATTAAAAACAAAAATGATTAGGAAAGAAAAACTATTTTGGAATATTAGATGTATAAGATTACTCAGAATAAAAAACTCATTTCATTCTAACTTTCTTACTACCTTTTATAGATGAAGTCAGTAGTGCATGTCATATCAGAGAACAATGGAGGCATCTCAGCAACCTCTATACTAGCTGGAGTCGGATGTGGTGGCACCATTGGTTTTTTTTTCTTCCTAGCGACTCTTGATATTTTGCTTGAGTTTTGTTTATCGGGACTAGCTTGTAACAAAGAGAACACAGAGAAGAAGGAGGAAAACTTAGAATTAGAAACTTAAGGTGAAAATGGCAACCATAACATGAAACCAAGAATTTAACCCAAAATCTTAAAACACTAAATGGGATCAATCAAATCATTTACATTACCAATAACCATTAATATCGTTATAACTATTAATAGATGAAAAATCATGGGTTCACACACTCTTTGTACAGGTCAGCACCTTGCTAGCTCATTTCGCATCGTAAGTTTCCTCGGCACACATATTTTCTAAATTTTGAAATATTCCTTTTGTCGATATTCCATGCATTAATTTTTAAGTTATGCAGTAAAAAGGCTAGTAGGGAGAATTAGTGCATCAGGATTTCCCTTAACATGAGTCGTCTTGAGTTTTGCGATGTGATATAAGTATTGCACAGTGAAAAATGCGATGCGTACTTCTCGCGATATTACCAAAAGGTGTTATCAATAGGCCGAAGATGTTGTAACAAATGGGAAATTCCAATATAACTTTTGTATTATTCTTTTTGCGATAAATGGTGTGACTTGCTAGCGGGGCCAATTTTGAAATTTGTATGTGTGGAGGGTTTTCTCTTTATTAAAGTTATATAAGACCTATCGCTAATTCATTGAATCTTAGGAAAATTGCATCGCACTTTTACTTAAAGGCCTACTATTCTCCAGCCTATGCAATTGCTAATATGTGATATACGAAGGGTCGTATTAACTTTTTTCTTAAGATATTTGATTTCCAAATAGATTTTAAGCTTAAGTGCGAATAGCATATTTTTTTGGGATTTTTAGGAATTTTGTTTTCTTTAATTCTTTAGAAGACTTTATCCTAAAAAATTTAAAGGGTCCCCATTATGGCTAAGTTAACTTATCTAATTAAAATGGGGGTTGTTGAGTGACACAACAATTGGTGATTCACTAGAAGAACTAGTTATCTCTAAGAGAATATAAATATATATATATATATATATATATATATATTATATATATATATAATATATATAAAAATGAAATTTAAACTTAATTAGAGCAAAAATTATTAGGAAAGAAAAACTATTTTGATATATTAGGTGTATAAGATTACTCAGAATAAAAAACTCATTTCATTCTAACTTTCTTACAACATTTTATAGACGAAAATCTTCACTATCTACATTAGTCCTTAATCAGTTGTAAAGATAAAGTAGGGGGCTATTGAAGCTTAGCTTTTAAGATGAACTTTCTTTGTCACAAGACTTTATAAGATTACTTAGAATAAAAAACTCATTTCATTCTAGCTTTCTTACAACATTTTATAGACGAAAATCTTCACTATCTACATCAGTCCTTAATCAGTTGTAAAGATAAAGTAGGGGGCTATTGAAGCTTAGCTTTTAAGTTTTCTTTAATTCTTTAAAAGACTTTATCCTAAAAAATTTAAAGGGTCCCCATTATGGCTAACTTAACTTATCTAATTAAAATGGGGGTTGTTGAGTGACACAACAATTGGTGATTCACTAGAAGAACTAGTTATCTCTAA
>APFE030995991.1:69676-97529 GCA_000404065.3 Pinus taeda | reverse complement strand
GATATAGATATATATATATTACTAACTATCTATTTCCTGGGATTTAACTTATCTTTGTATGTGCGACTGAAAGTTTCTTCGTATGCTAAAAAATATAGATTATCTAGCGATTCAAGAAGTAAGTGCAAAAATATAATTAATTTGATTAAATAGTTAATGAAATTAATTGTTAATACATATCACATATAAGATTTTGTTGTTTTTACAATGCATTCAAAGATAACAACTTCATACGCTTCAATAGTGAATAAGTATTCAACTGCATATAAGATCATACATAGCAAAGTAGTAAAGAAAAGGTGTGATTATTAATCAGATATAAACACAACAATAACACAAAGATATAGTACCTGATATATCAGTGCTCTGCTCATAAGAAAAACATTCTTGGTTCAGCTTTCCTATTAAGAAAATTCAAAAGGTACAATAGTGCAACTCTCTTAAGTCTTCTTACAAAAATTCAGAACCCCTTTCTAAAAGAAATGAAAAGGTATTTATAATAAAAGGATTAACTCTAAAATAGAAAATAATTGAAATGTTGAGGAGCTTCAAACAAGCCATTCTTAAAATAAAACTAAAACACAAAAATAGAGTTTGTTGGAACAAATCATCCAGAATGAGAAGCATGTTTTCCTTTCGTTTGTTGCCTGATTTCATAAATATCTATCATGGGCTTTAATTCTGGAGGATGAGCTTTAATCACATATGTCTAGCGTAAACTACATCAAAGAGCATTTGGATCATATGGGCGGTTTTATTGGTTAAGCACCGTAACATAAGCCATTGGCTATGCGGTTTGACCAAGTGTTTCCAATAATGTTCAAAAGTTATCTAAGATAACTTCTTTATCTTATTTGCCTTCATCTTGGACCAATTCTGCCAGTTTTTCATTAGTGTTTTGACATCAGGAAATGTGTGTCTATAGGGAATTCTTGAATCAAATTAGCATTGAAAAGGTTCTCGCGAATGGTTTCGATGATGTTATTTGCAATGTCCCTTGCAGTAAATATGGTTGCCTCTACCTATTTTAGTTTCATATCCTAGTCCCAAAAAAGGATTTCCTTCTATGAGTCCTGAATCCTTGGAGGATCAGTTTCTATGCCATCTGTGTTGTCCTACTTGGAAATATAGTCAAGAATATTTTCTTCAATGTCATCGAAGTATGTCCTCAGATCCGACAATTGATTCATCAGTGAATCACTTGCCTTACATAGAGAATTGATTGTTGTTAACTTCTGGAAAAATACAACTTGTTGCTGAGCCAGAAGAGTGTTAAGATCCCCTGCTTCCTTCTTGAAATCTTCAAGCTTAGGATTATCTTTGAGTTAATCAATCCTAAGCTGGAGTTGTTACAATTGATCATTTTTTCTTTTGATCTCAGCTTCATGATGAAGCTTCATCACATCAAAGCTTTTTTGTAGTTGATTTACATGTGTCTGTCATCCCTCATCAATACTATGTTTTGTATTGAGTAATGCATGTTTTAATTGAAGCATGTTCTCATACTTCTCCTTGATCAATTGTTGTACTTTTGAGGGTTTATCCACGGTTGTAACATGTGCTCCTGCCAACTGTGATAGCCTTGTTAGATCATTGGCAGGGTCAGTTTGTGGATCCTTCCAAACAATATCCAATGGTATATTTCCCGGGACGAAGGCCTGGGAATGTTCATTTCTTTTACTCTTCCATTGTCTACTCATGACAGCCCTGTGCTTTGGACTGTAAAATACATTTAGGGGATGGATTTCTTCTATCTTGAGCGCAACTTCAAATGTAGGGTGAGCCAAAATTATTTCTAGGTCATCAATATTGACCACTTTATCTGAAGACTCAAGAGTGAGTGGGGCCTTCTTTGTAATCTCAGGAGTCTTAAGAGTTTCTTTCAGCAATGAGGTTTGTGCTTCCTGTGATTCCCAATTAACAATTTTATCAAATTGTTCCCATACCTTGTCTAGCTCGCTAGTGGATGGTGAATCCTCAATCTATTGTGTCGATGTTGCACTTTGTTTATTTCCATGATTAATCTAAGGATATTTTGAAATTTGGGTTGTAACATATTCTTGTTGCGAAATCCCCAATATATCTAGGGGGAGATTCTCCAATCTTGAATTGTTGTACTCTCTAAACTTGACTAACTCTTCGGGTTTCAGGCGAGATTTGCTAACATTTCTACTTATTGATAGTCTTGGGTTATCTCAAACAGGTCATTAAAATTGTCAGGGTCGTGCTGAAATTTCCAAACTTTGACCTGAGCTATGTTATTCTGGGCTACCTTGTCTGGATCATACTGCCTGGGCTAAACAATGGGAAATTTCATATATAGTATATTATCAATTTCAAGCGTTGCATGTCTAAAATTCTCTAGAGTAAAAACTCCACACGAATAGGAAAAGATGGCCAGATATTTTTTTAGCTTCCTTAAGGGATTTGGTTAAGCCATTGCCCGCAGTTTGATATGCAACTTCTCAGCCTAGGAGCATATTAGATACATAGACAGGGAGGACATGACGGATAATTAGGCTTCCACAAATCATAACATAAGCGAATGACTCCTCTCCAAAACATTTTCCTATAGCTCTAAGGTCATCCAAAGCTTCTCTTGAAAACCTAAGAGGTCTTTCATAAAAAATGACTTGGTACAAGGGTAACATCATTCCATGGAAGATTTTATAAAAATGGGGCTAGTAATTGGACTCCCAAAGGATTTTATGGTAAATATGGATCGAGATAGGGTCTTCAAGGGTCCATTTCCATCCCATAGATGGAAATTCAGAGGTGAAACACATTATGTCCATAATATAAGCACTCATGAAGAAAGGGGGGATGGTCTTGGTAGTAATAGTTTGCTTGCTTCGGTAGGCTAAGATATAGGAGACTAGATTGTTGTATAGGATAGTGGCCCAACCGATAATATAGGCTTCAGAGGTAGCCTCCATTAGGGGAACCCATTCTATTGTGAACTTATGTGTATTAGGTTGCCCGAACAGTCTGCACATCATTAGCAGCAATGTGATAATGAGGACCAAAAAGGGAGGCAAGAGAATACATACCCTTGTCTTCATTTTTGTGCTTGCTCGCCTCATGCCTCCACTTCCTTATTGGGTCCAACTAAACTTCATTTTCTATGGAAAACTTCTGATATAACTACGCATTATAGATTTTCTATAGCTCTGGCAGATGATACATCCTTCTCAAATATTCAGCTTTAAATGACCCATTTAACATCCTTTCCCTCATGGTTATGAAGGTTCTATATGTGATGTTCACATTGTTAATAATCCATTTGACCAAATTTGTATATGGCATAATTTTTCACTAAGCCGCATTTCGATGGAGATGGGAATTGGTGACTCCTACCCAAGTGGTTTCTGAAGTTGATCTAGTGTCATCAGGCATCGTGACTTGTCTCATAACTACTTTGGGTTCTTCTTCTTCAAATATTTTATATATTACTTCCCAAGAAGAACACCAGGAGTCGGTAGTGCATGTCGTATCAGAGAACAATGGAGGCATCTCAGTAACCTCTGCAGTAGGTGGAGCAAGTTGTGGTGGCACCATTGGTTTCTTGTTCTTCTTAGCAGCTCTTGATATTTCTCCTGACTTTTGTTTATCGAGACTAGCATGTAACAAAGAGAACACAAAGAAGAAATAGGAAAACTTAGAATTATAAACTTAAGGCGAAAATGGCGACCATAACATCAAAACAAGCATTTAACGCAAAATATTGAAACTCTAAATGGGATCAATGAAATCATTTACAGTACCAAGAACCATCAATATCGTTATAACTAATCATAAATGGAAAAAAGTGGGTTCAAATGCTCTTTGTATAGGTCAGTGCCTTGCTAGCTCATTTTGCATCCCAAGTTTCCTCAGCAGACATATTTTCTAATTTGTGAAATCTTCCTTTCGTTGATATGCAATCGATTAATCTTTAAGATATGTGGAAAAAAAGCTAGTTATGGGAATTATCGCATCAGGAGTTCCCTTGGTAGGAGTCGTCTTGAGTTTTGCGATGTGATATAAGTATTGCATAGAGAAAATTGCGATGATTACTTCTCGTGATATCCTAAAAAGTGTTATCGGGAGGTTGGAGTTGTGATAACAAATGGGAAATGTCGATATAACTTTTGTGTTGTTATTTTTGCGATAAATGGTGTGGCTTGTTGGTGGGGCCAATTTTTAATTTTGCGCGCATGGAGGGTTTTCTCTTTATTAAAGTTATATAATACCTATTGCTAGCTCATTGAATCTTAGGCAAATCATATTGTGCTTTTACTTAAAGACATGCTATGCTCTAGCCTATGTGATTGCCAATATGCAATATGTGAAGGGTCGTATTAACTTTTTACTTGAGATATTTGATTTCCAAATAGATTTTAAGCTTAAGTGCAGATAGCATATTTTTTGGTTTTTTTAGGAATTTCGTTTTCTTTGATTCTTTAAAAGACTTTATCCTAAAAATTTTAAGGGGTCCCCATTATGGCTAAGTTAACTTATCTAATTATAATGGGGGTTGTTGAGTGACACAACACAGTCTCAACTTACTTTTTGATTCCAAAGGTTATGTGCATACTTTCTTATGTCATTCATTGTAACTAAGGAAAACCTTGGATTTATGGTAGTCGGGCCTATACTCTAGATGGGGCTCCTAATCCAAATGGTGTGAGATCTAATTGGGACTTCACATCAGGGAGACCCTCTTGGTTGACAAATTTTCAACACCGTCAATAGTTGTGTATAAGGTAGTCAAACATTTTAGGCCCTACCTGCTTAAGGCTCACATAGTTGTATATGTGCCTCATCCAATGGTCAAACCACTTTTTGTGTAGCAGGAGCTGGATGAGAAGGAAAATTGGATTACATGTTTTCAAGAATATGATCTAGGTTTTAAGCCAGTTATTACTATTAAGGGTCATGGATTCTATAAACTAGTAGAAGAAGAAAAAGATGCATCGGACCAAGACCTTTCAGGGTGGGAGTAGGAAATAGAGATGTATAACATTGAACAAGTCCCCCATTTAAGCTTGACAACGCCATGGTATTTAGATATACGATAATTCCTAGAGCATTGAACCTTTCCCACACATTTAACAAATAAACAAAAGAGGGAAATCAGCCTTAAGGCTCTATCTTATCATCTCATTCATGGAATTCTTTTTAGAAAGAACCATAATGGTGTCTTGCTAAGATGACTAGATCCTCAATACACAAAGAAGGTATTGATATATTTCAAGAAGGACTGGAAGGTAGTCAATATGTGGGTGATACAACTGCACATAAATTAATGGGCTCTGGTTCTTATTGGCCCACCTTATTCAAGTATGCTCATGCTTATGCCCATAAGTGCCCAACTTGTCAAAGATGTGCTAGTCGAAATCAGAAGTTAGTCGCCACACTACTACTAGTAGTAGTTGAGGAACCATTCCAACAAAGGGGACTATATGTTATTTGAGACATATTCCCACATTCATCAAATCAGCACTGATACATCTTGATAGTGAAATATTATTTTAGTTGGTGGACAAAATTAGTTTCTTTAAGACAAGTTAACGACAAGGAAGTCCTTTAATTCTTAAAGAAGAACATTATAGCTAAGTTTGGTGTTTCAATGTCTCTTGCCTTTGATAATATGACTTATTTTTATTCATTGAAACTTTATGAGTTCACATTAGAAAATGGCATCATATTAAAGAATTCATCTAACTATTATCCACAAGGAAATGGTTTAGCAGAATCAATCAACAAAATTTTCATTCGCATAATCAAGAAAATTGTTTTCTCTGAGCAAAGGAACTAACAGAATACTTTGGTAAATGCATTATGGGTTGACCATGTAACTCCTAAGACTTCCCTCCAAACCTCACCATACTTCTTGGTATATAGTAAAGAATTTATCGTGCCTCTAAACCTATATCTCCTAGCCTTGCAACTCTCCCAAGAGTCCTAACGCAAACCCTGCATTCTGGTTCAAACTAGGATACATAATTTGCTTAAACTTGAGGAAGAAAGGATCAAAGCCAAATAAATATTTTTCATACATCAAAACCATATTAAGAGCTAGTTCAATAAGAAATGTGTAGGGACTAAGAGTTTTGATGTGGGTGACTTAGTATTGAAGTGGGATAATTCCCACGAAGAGAAAGGAAAACACACGAAGTGCCAATCTCTGTCAATAGGCCGCTATACAATCGAAGAGAAACTCATTCATAATTATTTCAAGTTTAAATATTTAGATGGGGGGACTGACCCTCTTCCTGTTAATGGCCGAGATTTGAAACACTATTTTTAGTAGAAGCTCTAAGCTACATTTCCCATATAATTTTTCCTTCTTTCACTTTTTCTTTATCATTTGTTTCGAGTCTCATGTTTATTGTGTTGAGTCATGTCCCATATTGTTTTGCATCTTGTTAATTGTATATAAATAACACCTTGTGTGAAAAAGTGCATGGATTAGGCTTTGTGGTGGAATAAAGAGGAAATGTGACAACCACAATGCTTGGCTATATGTTAGTTCTTATTTTCTTTTTTGGGAAGATGACATAGGTTGAGCAAAGTCTGGATAGAAAATATGATACATCCAAAAAGAAAACCTTAAGGGAACCTATCAAATCTAAATCTATTCTCTGAAGGAGTAACCTCCTCTACTCTCAATAAGTCAAGATCCCTCTTCCGCCTGTTGAAAATAATAAGTGTCAAACCATATTCCTATGAAATAGATAAATAAATGGTGAAAGAAGACAAAGGCTTCTTTCACAGGGAGGTGAAGAAAGTGACTTCACCAAGGTACTGTTCGGGCTTGTTGGCAATGAAGCAACGCTTGTGTTCCAGTAGTGACTCTGCATGGGTAATGTCTAGGCCTTTTGGTAGCAGAGCAACAATAGAGATGAAATTCATACTTTGAATATATAAAACTCACCAGGCATATTACCCTTTCCTACATTGAAACAATTGTGATATGGAATATCAATTGCGTGTCGAACCAAGAAAAGGGAAGAAAGTTGTTATGTTTATAATCAGGTCGAGAGGGGAAGCCAAGGAAATCCAATTGGGGAATAAATACTTGTTGAAGGACTAACTCTTTAACCTAAAGTTTATTCCTAGGTAGAGGAGTTGAAGCTCATCCAGTGTTGTCAATTTTTTCCAATGTTACAACACCCTCCAAAACTTCACTGCATTCAAATTTGGGAGCCTACCAAACCATTGCATCAAGTGTCGCTTTGGTCTTCAAGTATCATTTCATGTCATTCCACATTTTTCAAGTGTTCTTGATTGTTCCTAAGTGTCATCACATTGTTTAGAACATATCTAGCGCATTTCTGATTACAATATCTTTATTTGTTGTAAAATGACTCTTTTGGTTGCAGTCGCACACATTTTGTTCATTGTGCTTAGGGAGTGTTTGTAAAGTGGTGTTTTGATGTGTATTCCTCTTTGTTAAATATTGTCTAAGTTTTATTCATGAGTTGGTATGTGTCACACTTTGTTTAATGTATAAACTCATTGTGTTCACCCCTTGTCCTATCTCCCAGAATTAGACAAACTTTGGTTGCACAAGTTAATCCATTAAGGCTAGGAGTCGATGGCACAATATTAAACATTGATCGGACTCGTTACCCTTTTATAAGTGCACCATGTGCCCTCCAAGGGCACATAGTGCACTCCTAAGCATCAGTCCCCTTCATTGTTCTAAACTGCACCCTTAAAGAAATCCTTCCTCCTTGTTGAGCACACGACACATCATTAAAGAAACATCACGATCCCTTTGTCCTTCAAAATTGCACCTTGCACCCTTATTGACTCTCTTGAGTGCATGACGTACTTGGGAAGGTGAAAGCCTAACCTAGGAAAATTTTAAGGATGGAAGCTTATCTTAAAGTGTAACAACCTTGGCGAATCTTACTAGTCCCTACTATCCAAATTTTAAAATGTTTGATGATAATTTTGTAAAAATGTTCAAATTTCTAATTATTTTCTATTAGAAAATATATAATATTGGATATTTTTAAGGTAAAATAATTTTATACTATAAAACTTGGGCGAATTCATATTTAGAAAAATGGAAATTGGCGAATCTTTTATTTTTTGGTAAAAGCATGTAATATTAGCCCACCTATGAATACTAGCCGATAAACGTTTCCTTAAGCCTAACCCCTTTAACCTTCAACACTTCACCATGTACCCTCCTAGATTCTTAAGTGCATTGTACACTTGGGAAGGTCAAAGCTCAACCCCTCAACCTTCGGGCTTGAGCCCTACGTCCTCATGTCTTCTCTTGAGCGCATAACACACTTGGAAAGGTTGAATCTTCATCCCTTCAACCTTTGATAGTGCGCCCTTCACCCTACTTGGTTTCCTTAAGTACATTAGCACACTTATAAGCCTCAAGTGGCCTTCCTTCCCCCTTCAGACCTGCACCTTGCACCCTCCCTTGATCTTTCTCTCTCTAGTTGAGTACACTAGCACACCTTGAAGCCTCGAAGCACTCAGCCTTCCCTCCTTGGTAGTGCACGTTGCACCCAAAAGTCTCCCTTGTTCTTCCCAAGCACACTGTTAAGCCATGAACAAAAAATACGCATGAAACATGTTAGAATAGGAGATTTTTCAGACTGATTTTTTCTTTCCATGAGTGATTTTAGTTGTAGGTATTCCAGAATAGCATGGCAAGGATGCATGAAAAGATCGGGTAAAGAGGGAATTCAAAGGAAGAATTCAAGAACAAAGAACACATTGAAATCCTGATGATCAAAGCCACCAAAAAGACTCCATGTGATCAAATACCCTTTGGAGGGTGAAGACATTAAAAACATGGAAGTTGCATGTAAGATCGAAGACATAAGTGGCAGCCTTGTCACCTATCAAAGAAATTCCATGTCATCACATTAGGGGAATTTTGAGGTCTAAAATGGGCCTCCTAAGGAAATTATAAAGTAATAGTGGAAATAATAAAATAAGATTAGATTACATCATCAAATTTTAGAGGGGAAAAAAATCAACTCATATTCTCAACTTATCTCCCTATGGGTTTACTCAAATTTTGAGCGGAAACACTCATTAGAATTAGAATTTGGTTCCTCATCCAAGTAACACCCATGTTGCATACTTTTGATGGACCCTTCTACAAGGAAAATGAGAAATACATGAAAAACGTGATTGCAATCATGTTTTGTCATGTATTTCTCATTTTTCGTGTAGCAAGGGCCATTAAAAGTATGCAGAATGGGTTCTCCTTGGATGAGGAATTAAATTCTGCATTCAATGAGTACTCCCGCTCGAAATTTGAGTAAAACCTTAGGGAGATAAGTTGAAAATACAAGTTGAAAAGTAGTTTTATTATTTTATTATTTTTTAATCTTTTTACTTTTTTACTCTAAAAATGGTAAATCATCCCCCATGGTTGACATCATCATCTTAAATCCTATTGGTTCTTCTAAATTTTATTTTGGTTGTACATTTTTCTTAGGAGGCCCATTTTAGACCTCAAAATTCCCCTAATGGTCACTATGAGTCCAAGTCATTAATGATAGTGACTTGTCATGTCCTCATGACATGATGATGTGGAAATCATGATGTAATTATGTAATTATTATAAATACAAGTAGAATTCCAAGAGTCATGGATGGACAAAATATTCATGGAAAAATGTCCAAAATACATGTGATTCCAAGAGCCATATGTAATTCCAAAATTCATTTGGAATTTCAAGAGTTATAGAAGCCCAAAGGTCATTAGAAGTTCAAAAGTCATAAGATAAACTCAAGAGTCATGAGGATATGAAAGGTCATGCCTCAAGTTATAACATAAGCCTCATTACTCAAGAAAAGGACTTTTAACCTTGGCTTCTCCCAAAAGGCATTAGAGAGATAGAGATAGTACTTTTGGGGAGAAAGTAGTGGCTCTAATGCTCCACTATTAGAGCTAGTGATGTTCTTTTTACTTATGCATTTTGGAACTTTTTCTTAATACCTGAATCCATTTGGCTAGCACATTTTCATGCATAAATTGTGGATGTTTTGATACTACTCTTCTAATATTTGTAGATTATATTGGCTTCATTATATACTAAATTAATTGAACTATTTCGGTGGCTTTGGTGCTCAACTTGCTAAAAATTAATCATTTATGTTCGTGTGTCTCCACTAGTTTAGTACTAATACTTTTATTTTAGAGGCTCACTTTCTCCTCCTTGCATTGAAAGATCCTATATACATATACAATAAAACATTCCCAAAGGCACACTCTCTTGCTCATTCAAATGCACATGCACGCTATTCTCTCATGCTAATTTCTTAAGCCAAGGGAAATATCTATGTTAATGAAAGTTGGGCCATAATTCCACATGGGACTCCTACACCAAACGGTGTGAGATCTAATTGGGGCCTCATATCGGGGAGATCCCTTATATGTTGACGGATCCAGCACCATCAACACAATGCTTATACAATATATGATATAGTCCTCTAGCAATGATGTACAAAGTTCAAGTATTATATAATGTGATAGTACTAAACATGTTTGGACAAAATACATTACTTTCGTATAGTTCTTATTTCTGAAGTACTTCCTTGTTATGGAATTAAAAACTCTTATTTTTCTTATTTCTATATATTTGATCTGAGTCATATTGTTATAGTAGTGGAAATGAATATAAGCAGAACAAATGTTATTAAGAACAATGATAACTCTTCTAAGAGGCATGTTTCTATTGTATTTATTGTACTTTGATTATATTTGCATTACACCATGCAACTGTGTGTGCATGTGTGTGTTTTTTAATGTTCCCCTCCATTTATTTTGGGCCATATTTTTTAATGTACTATATCTAAAAGAAATATTTTTAAATTTCTAGGAAACACATGACACTTAGAGATTCAGATCCAAGACAACAATTACAAGGGAAAAAGTACTTTGAACATTTCTGTAAAACTTTTGTATTTTCTCAATCTAAAATCTATATAGAATTTGTGTAAACTACTAATGAATTTGATTTACCTTATTATATTTTCATTAAATAGTTCTTACTTAGTTTCTTATATGTCCTTTAAGCAGTTATTTCACTGCAATATTTTTGAAGAGGAAAAAGTTATCAAATTTGATTGATGTCATAGTAGACATGGATGACAGTGTAGAGATAGCAATGAGTAATACCACAGGAATATATATTGCAATAGACAAAACAAAAGCAATAGAAATAAGTGAGGAAATAAACACAAATAGTTACTTTTGCACACATTCAATTAACCTTGTATCCAAATTATTCCTTTTTTCTTTACTTTTCTTCCCCTCTTCGTCTTTCTATTCTTTTCTTGCTTTTATCTTAAAAAAAAATCAATTCAATGCTCATCACTAGGCAAAAATACGTCAAGTCTACACCATTTTCGATCAAAGATATCAGTAACAATATAAATGGGAAGATTTTTAATGGGGTTGTCTTGGTTACATACCGAACATTTTTGGACAAAAAAATAAGTCAAAAGAAATATTTCATGCAGACTTAACAAATAAGAAAGTTGAAATGAAAATAACTTTTCTTGTGCCAACATCATTAATTGAATATCTAAGTGAAAGCTTGTTCGAAATGTCGTTGTTTCTATTAAATATTTTGAAATTATTCCAAAGCATAAATATAATAGTGGTGATTGTGACAAAACTATTTTTCTAAAAAATTTAGCAACGTAGAAAACATTTATCTTATTTGTGCATAATACTTATTTATTCCAAACATGACAATTACAAATATGTCACATAATGACGATGCATTTCCAGTAGGTACAATCGCAACAATTGCAATTTCAGTAATGCGAACATCAATGCAACATGTTCTGAAAATCAAAGATAACAATGGAAAACCCAATTTTCATTGAAATAAAAAAAAGTTACATATATGTAGGCTTGTATATTGAAATGTTCGATGAAAAAAATATTCTCCATCTATTGTATGCTTTTCATGTATTATTTTACAAGTGTTTCATATGTAAAAGGTTCAAGTACATGATAAAATTGTTCTGGGATGCGTTTCAATTCAAAGAAATTTGCAACAAAACATTTTTCCGTTGATCTTGCTAAAAATATAGTTAAAAAACAAGAAAGAGTTTTCCATACTTCACAATCAACACTCATATGTGCATTGAACACAAGAAACAAAGTTGATAGCCTAAGAAACCTATTTTCCTCACCAAGTGGAATATGCACGGTAAGATATATCATATTGTTTAAACAAACATGTATAAAGAGAAAAAATAAGAAAGACATTTGATTTCATGTTACTAAATGTTTGTCTTCTATTATATCAATTTTACAACAATTTCAAGAGTAATTAAGAGCGATTAATGTATATACAAACCCATTCGAGATTGTATGCGCAAGGTGCAGTACTCCAATTACAACTACTAGAAGTATGAACAAGAGTATGTTTTATTGTAGAGCTTGCAAGCATGACTCTTTGTTTCTTTATTTTCATCACTTAAACTGCATCATACATTCCAGTGACAGGACTAAAACGTAGTGTATTATGGGGGGCGTCAAACTGGAAAGAGTATTACCTGCACTAAGACAAATTTCCTACAACCAATATTTTCCAGACCAAACAAATGCTATTGAAATATTGACCAACTTTGAAGTGCATGGCACATTTACAATAGACCATCAAAACATTTTTGTACGTATACAATGACAAGTTTCTTTATTTATGTTGTTAAGAAATTTGGTAACAACACACTACTCACTCATTGAATTGTCAAGCACCCTAAGAACTCTTTCATTTTACTCAACATTTGTGATGTGATTTCACATTATCATTCAATATACTATACTCATGCAAAAAATATTAACAATCTAATCATTAGAGAAACAAGAAAAACAAAATTCTACCAATGCAAATGCTAATATGATATTGTACATAAACGTACTCCAATGAACTATTTTTTCTCTATCTCTATGATTTGTACTATGCTATGTCATTTTTTTCTTTTTTGCAATGTCGTTTCTTACATTCTTTTCTTGATTTATCAAATTTGCAAGTTTTATAACTACTTAGGCAATACAAGTTCGTTAGGTTGCCATTTTCGGTGACATTACTTTACAATCGCGGTTTTCTTTGTTTACAATGTAAACCAATCCAGTGATTTTTTCTATTTAACCAGTTATTCTATACAATATTTAAACACATATCTAAATAATTCATTGTCATACAAAGTTGAAACAAGTTTCTAAACCGAATAACCAAGATTATGATATAAATTATAAAACATATTGCATCTATACATAGATCTGTAATTCAAAATAGCATTATATGTTTCTTTTCTTTAACTCAATCAAGAATATTACAATAAATAATCTTTAGAATCTACTAAATTTCAAAATTGATTCAGAAAATAGCAAAAATTGCTAACAATTTCTTTACTAATTAACCATTGTTTCTGGACATTAACACTTGTACTGATTATGTTGGAAAAATTGAGAATTGATTCATCTATTGATGTTTTGAAATATCTCTTCTGATAATGTTCTTATGGTATCTAGTTCATCTTCGAGATTCCTAAGCATTTTCTTGAGTTCTAGTATTTTTTGCATTAGCATTAAAATATCTTTGCTAAAAATTAAGATATATCTGTTGAGCATCAAGATATCTTTTCTCCCTACATGTAAATCTTCCTTTGTGCCCCTTCCATTGTTTCTTTGGGCCATTTCTTCATTGTTAGTAACAAATGAAAAAATCAATAGAAAAATTCTAAAGCATTACCTTGAAGCACTTAAAAGTTTCAAAAAAACAAAGCAAGTAAATTGCCTATAACCTACTAACCAGTCTAGAGAAAAATGAAAATTGACAACATGATTTTACAGGAAACAAATGTATATATAATGTGTCAGAGGAAATAAGTCATCTAGATCACGAATTGACATCTAAGTTCTTAAACAACATTTAACTATTATTGATTTTAATGGTATACAGTAACCAATAATCATTATCAATGTGGATAGTACTATGTTATAAAATATGTTACTTTAAATCATATACATTTCACTTAAATTCCAATTTGACATAGTCCAATTAACACGATTATGTTTTATGATCAAGCCATCTTACACGCTTTAGAAATCAGTGTCGAGATACTATTTATTAATATCATAAATCACATTGTATTTTCATTAACTAAAGCTCTTTTACTGATAAATAAAAGCCTTTTCCATAATAATTCACCGAACTAACGTGCATCCAACAAATTTACTATGTAGGTTTTCATTTCTATCGGCCAACTTTTACTTTGCAAAAGTAATTTCAAATCCTAGATGTCAATTCACCACTTGAATGCCTTTTTTCCTTTGTCAAATTATCCAAATATTAAATGAACTTTATTAACTGAAATATGTAAATTAGGTAGGTGGGCATGGGATTTCAACGATTGTCTCATTGATCTATAATATGCAATATTGAACATACATTAAATAATTTGTATTAATTTTTCATGCATGGAAATTAACTGTTATTTTCAAATGTAGCCAAACTCATCATTCATGCATCATTTCGAAGGAAAAAATATACAAAATCCATTGGTTTGGAATGCAACAGTTCGTGGAATCAAAGCTTGAAATATTCCTCTATTATAACTAAAATATTAGCAATAATATCGCATCGATCCACTGCTTGCCTCGTTGTTATTGCGAACAACAAATATGGATTATTTAATACTAAACTATTAGTAGTAAAATCCTTCAATGTGAAATTTTGACAATGAAATATTCCAATCTCCCTCGAGAAAAAATATACAAAGGTCTTTAGTATAAAGTGCATAGATCCGCACAAAGAAAGCTTGAAAGCTTCCTCAAAACAATGGACTTTCTCCACATTTCCACACATGTGCCTAATTTTAGCAAGATAACCATAAACCAAGTTTGTGCCCAATGAGCCAAGCATTCACAGGTTACAGGTTCTTTGGATTCTAGAACGATTCAACCTTTACTCAATTGACTAGTGATATTTACAATTATGGAAATTTGCATTATTTATAACTAAAATATGGTGAATAGAAAATATGGATTATTCAATACTGAAATACTAGCAATAAAAGCATTATTTATAATTAAAACATTAACAATAATATTGTTAAGCGGATCTAAAACAAAATCATTGCTTTGGGGGATCTCCAAGCTTGAAATATTTAAATATTTAGGACCTTTACTTCAACTCAATATTGCCAAGATGACTTTGGATTGGTGGTCCCTACTTGGCACATTCCTCAACATTAAGCTTCTTTTTTAAAGCAGTTACAATCTCAATACATAGAGTAAGAGCACCCATGTTTTATCTTATCTAAACAACAATAATTCACATGCAATTAGGGTGCGAAAAAAGGGTAGGATGTATCATAGCTACTCACACTGGTGGAGTCTAGACCAAAGTGTGTGTGGAGGCAGCATGTCTAGAGATAGCATGTGCGGTGAGAGATATGTAGACGTCGTTGTGCAGAGAAAGTAGTGCGGAGTAAGCATGGGCTAAGACAATAATGTGGGCGAGATTTGAACCCCACTTAATTAGTTGTATATGCAAGGAGATACACATTATTTATGACTAAAATATTAGAAAAAATATTGTAGAAGTCCAACGCGTACCTCAGTGTTATTGTGAATAGAAAATATGCATTATTTGATACTAAATTACTAGCAATAAAAGCCTTGAGTGCCAATTTCAACGATCCGCACTTTGAAAGTTTCCTCTGCACAATGGACTTCCTCTTCACTTCTGCGCATATGCAGAATTTGAAACATATTTAGAAATACAAACATATACATTATTTACAATTAAAATATTATCAATAATAAAACCATAAAGTATGCATTTTTAATACTAAAATATTAGCAATGAAAGTCTTTAATGTGAAGTGCGGATATCCACACAATATGAGGCATATGTGCGGAATTCCAAAGGAAATAAATTGCATGGAGCAAACTTTCAAGATTTCACTTCGCACAATCACAAACCTTCCACATAATTCATACACACTTGCACTCATAAACAAGTGTTTTAATCACAAAATTTACCAAAACATGCTTTTGATTTTCTCATGCCAATACCTATTAACAATATATTTGTGTAAATACTCATATATGAGGAATTGCAAAGGAACCCTATTGTGTGGAGGAAACTTTCAAACTTTCACTCCGCACAATCACACACAAGTGAATCAACTAAATAGAAATAGTGCACATTCTTTACAACTAAAATATTATCAATAATAGAAGCATAGATAAAGCTATTTTGAATCTCGTACACGTATGCATAACATCCCATAAACAAAGGACCTTCCGATAGACAAAGCTTTTGTTCAATGAAATGTAGTTTTGTACAAAATCACTTAAATATCAATAGTATATGTTATTTACAATTAAAATATTATCAATAATATAAGCATAAACAATATTATTGTCCACACAATGAACATTCTCTGCACTTATGTGTGTCCTATAAACAAAGCTTATGCTCAATGAAAAGCAGTTTTGTACACAACCTTGTGTGCACTACGTGCAACTTTTACTCAATTGATTAATGATATGTATTGCAAAGTGCAGATATCTGCAGAAAGAGAACTTCCGCATAAGAGCCTAAACAACGAGATATTCGAAATATTTGAAAATACGAACATAAGCATTATTTACAATTAAAATATTATCAATAGTTTTGTATATTTCAACCACGTACTAAAATATAGCTACTCACTCTAGTGGATTATAGCCTAGAGCATGCATGGAGGAAGTGTTTCCATATATGGCATGCGCAAAGGAATTTGTGCAAACGTCGTTGTATGGAGAAAGCATGGATTGAGACAGAAATGTGGGTGAAATGAGGACCCCACTTAAATAGTTTTAGAGACATGCATATACAAATTATTTATCGCTAAAATATTAGCAATAATATCATGTAAGACCAGTGCTTGCTTCGGTCAAATATGCATTGTTTAAAAATAAAATATTAGCAATAAAATTCTATAGTGCCAAGTGTGGTGATCCACACATTGAAATCTTCCTCTGCACTTCTACACATATGCCTAATTTGAAACATATTCAGAAATGTGAACATATGTGTTATTTATAATTAAAATATAATCAATAATATAAGTATAAAGTATGCATTTTTAATACTAAAATATATGAAGGCTTCAAATCTTCATTCGTACATTGAATCAATTAAATAGCAATAGTATCCATTATTTACAACTAAAATATTATCAATAATCTAAGCATAGACAATGTTATTGAGCAAATATGAATTATTTAATACTAAAATATTAGCAATAAAAGTGATGGGTCCAGCCCCTCATTACACTCGACAACCTTAATGAATGGATATAAATTAATTGAAATGATTACAAGTTTGATTAACTATGTGATTAGTTTATTCGATAGTTGATTACAATGATTCACTAGATATTTTCACTCCCGGTATTTATGACTTGTACCAACACTGTTAGATCTTGGTCATGTGTCCACTCCTCGGTAATATCACTCTCGTTTTGGTAAATGATCTGTAAACCCTATTATCCCAGTCTTTTGCTCATCATTCTATTGGAGGTCGAGGGTTTTATTGTGTGGTCCTTCTGGTGCAATTTCATTGTATGATTATGTTGCTTCTTTTGCTTTGGTTCGGTTTCGACCTGGAAATCTATTCGGCTTCACTGTTTGGTAAGATACACTTGTTCTGTGCTGGTTTTCTCTTGTTCTTCCACCTCGGTGCTTGATATACGCTGTTATGTTATGGAAACTCGCTTATTTGAAAAGATTGTGAATTTCTCTGTGTGTGTGGAGTCTCAGTTGGTTGTTTTGCTAGACTGTGCGACTGTTCCTTTCTTGGTTTCTTTGAATCAACCGTTCTCAAAGTTCACTAGTCATATTGCTCTGTTTCATTGACAGGTTGTCGTTTTAGGGTTCTTTAGCTTCGGTTTCTCCTTCAACGACAAAGGTAAGGTCCCGTTCTATGCCATCATTCTTCTCCTCTTTTTACACAGTTGTATGACTCACTTTCTCCTTTGTGAGTAGAGGGACCCTTGGGTAACTGCAACCTTGGTGCTCTGTCTCTGCACTAGTAAACCCTGAACCCTATGTTTCCATTATTTTATTCCTCGATTCTTCTTTTTCTGTCACGCAATGCTCACACTTTGTTTTTGGTGATTTTGTTGCAGGTGGGTTCATCTTGGAAGTCTTGGCTTCTGTTATGCGGCATGCTGGCTAGACCTGAGTAGGGTTGCTCCTTGTTAATCTTGTTTTATTTACTTGTCTCGGTCGCTAACTTAGAGCATGATTAGGTTAGTCTTTTGGGCGTGTAGACTTTTGTCTGTCCGGCGTAATGTAGCTAAGTCCTTAGACTTGCATGGTTACAGTTCTGGGTTGTCGTTGTAGGGTTTTATCAGTTAGGGTTTCTCAACCCGTGCTTTATTACACTCTCATTTGACTTGTACAATGTTATGTTTTTTTTGTATGGACTGTAATATATATTAACAGAGGTTTATGATTACATTTGTGAATAAAAAGCAAAGATTTCGTCTTCAGGAATACCTGTGTTATTGGTCTCTGTCCTTGCAGTTCGGAACTTGTGTATTATTCAAAAACTTCTTTTGCTTTTTTGATTTAATAATTCTGGGACTGTTCGGCCATGTCTTTGTAGTTTCGTCTGTGTCTATACTTGCAAGATTTTGTCGACCTGTCGGCCTGTTTAATTAATACAAATGGAACGATATGTATGCTTGTAGAATAGACACAAGAGAATTTTCTTTTACTGTAACAAGCAACTCAACAACCTATAGATAGACAACTATGGGATGTTAAAATGTAACTTGTGTGCTCAGAGATTTCTATTATTATTTCTCTTTCTAAAAATTCGAACCTCTTACAATGCATTCTGTCTCCTTTTGAATAATTTCCTGGAAACAGTTTCTCTTAATTGTTGTTAGTTAAATTTTGATAGTTTATTTTCAGTTCTAAAACTATTTATTTCCCTACGCTAAGATCTATAAAAGCTAACATGATAAATAAAAATAATTAACTACAACTGTTTGTTTAATTTCAACTTTTATCTTCCTAAATGTTGTTTCTCTAAGAAATTAAAATAATAATAAAAGAAACAAAATTAAAGTGTTCACTTGCAATTTCCTCCTCAGTCCTCTCAGAGACCAAATGACCTTCTGTCATGATGACCCCTGTCAGCTAGATACTCCTGCATCAGGCTCCCAGGGTAATAAAAAGTCATGGCTCTGTTCCATGAGCTCCTCCACAGAATAACCTGCCTTCTGTATCCGTGCCGCGTCGAGCCATGAACTGTCCTTGATAGGACGGTTCTTCCATTTGACAAGGTACCACAGATACTCCTTCCTGTGGGTTCGCTTGGCCACCTGTGTGTCGAAAATCTTCTTGATCTCATGGGGTTGAGCCAAAGGCATTTGCCTCATCCAAGAACCGCCTTCAACCTTGGTGTCTTGTTCTAGGCGTACCACAATGTCATCTTGAGGGTTAGCAGTATATGGGAATAGGTCTGCCACGTTGAAAATAGGCGATATGTCTATATCTAGTGGTAGTTGTATTTCATAAGCATTAACTGAGAATTTACATAGAATTTCACAGGGACCAATCTTCTTAAATTTCATCTTGTTAGATGTGCCCTTAGGAAATCGTTCTTTACATAAGTGTGCAAGGACTTCATCCCCTACATTGAATTGCACTTCTCGTCGCTTTAAATCTGCCTGGTGTTTGTATCTCTAACTGTTGTCCTACAACTTTGATTTCACTTGCTCATGTAGATCATTCATCGCTTTGGCGAAATCTTCCCCATCAACACTTCTCTTCTCCAATTTTCCCAGATCCCGCAACTCATGTACTCCACAAGGATGCATGCCATACATGATCTAAAATGGACTATGTCTAGTGCTGCGGTTCGGTGAATCGTTATAAGCGAATTCTGCTTGAGCAAGCACACAATCCCATAACCGTGAATTTTCTCTAGTCAGGCTCCGTAGCAGGTTCCCCAAACTCCTGTTCACCACTTCTGTTTTCCCATCATTCTGTGAATGATATGTAGAGCTGAAGTTCAATTATGTATCCAACTTCTTCCATAGGGTGCGCCAAAAGTGTCCCGTGAATTTCACATCCCTGTCGGAAATAATAAATCTGGGTAGGTCGTGTAATCTAACAATCTCAGTGAAAAATAGGTGAGCTACATGAGTGGCATCACTAGTTTTTTGACAAGGGATGAAATGCACAATTTTCAAAAACCTGTCTAGTACCACCATCACTGAGTCATAACCTCACTGCATTTTAGGTGGTCCCAAGACAAAGTCAATGCTGACTGAGTCCCATGGTCTACTTGGAACAGGCAGTGGTGTGTAAAGTTCGGTGTTTTGACTGTGTCGTTTCACCAATTGGCAGGCTTTACACCTACTCACATATCGCTACACATCCCTTCACATTCTTGACCAGTAATAAAAGTGTCCGAGCTGATCTAAAGTTTTGTCTATACCGAAATGTCCGGCTAGACCTCCACTATGCTTCTCCGGAATAATATTTTCTCTCATCGAACAATCAGGAATACATAACCGTCCCCCTTTAAACAGTGGCTTCTCCTGTATATTGTAGTCCAACCATGGACTATTGTTTCTCAGCAAGGGATTCTAACAGGCTTCATAAGCCTCTTTGAAATCCGCGTCGGTCTGATACAAGTCTTTCAAATGCTTAAAGCCCAACACTTGTATCGTACTTTCCTATAAGAGCAAGGCTCTTCTGCTCAACACATCTACCACCTTGTTGGCCTGCCCGCTGATGTGTTTCAACGCAAAGGTGAAACTCTGCAAATATTCTACCCACTTGGCATGCTTGTGGTTTAGTTTACGCTATTGCATCACATATTGCAACACAGAATTATCAGAAAATAAAACAAATTCACTCCCTAGCAAATAGTGTCTCCAATGCTTCAATGCTTGGACGACAACATAGAATTCCTTGTCATAGGATGAATACTTTTGCCTGCTCTCGTTCAACTTCTCGCTAAAAAATGCAACAGTTTTGTCTTCTTGACTAAGTACAGCTCCAATAGCTATACCGCTTGTATCACACCGAACTTGGAAAAGCTTATTAAAATCTGGTAACCTTAAAATTGGCCTTTCTATAATTTTCTTCTTTAGGAGCTGAAAGCTTTTCTCTGCTGCCTCAGTCCAACGAAAAGGCTAACTTGCCTTTTTTATAGTGTCCAACATAGGCACGCAGATTTCACTGAAATTTCTTAGAAATTTGCGATAAAAACTTGCCAGCCCATGAAAATTACATACTTCAAATAGGCTTTTCGGGGATGGCCAGTTAATGATTGCTGCAATCTTTTCTGGGTCCATCTTCAACTCATTTTCTACAGTTACAAAGCCCAGATAAACCAGTTCTCTTTGTAGGAAAGTACATTTTTCAGATTTATCAGCAGCTTATTCTGCTACAATTTCTCCAGCACACTTCGAACATGTCGAAAGTTTTCCTCCTTAGTCTTGCTGAAAATTAATATGTCATCAAGATACACTATTACAAAATTTCGGATGAACTCCTTCAGCATTTCGTTCATTAGTCGCATAAAATTACTAGGGGCGTTATTCAAACCGAATGGCATGACTAGCCACTCGTACAGCCCTTCATTAGTCTTGAAGGTTGTCTTCCACTCATCTCCTTCCCTGATCCGGATCTGATGATAGCCACTCTTTAGATCAATATTCGTGAAGTATGCTACCTCACTTAGGAAGTCCATCATATCTTCCATCTGTGGTAGCAAAAATCTGTACCTAATGGTGATTTGATTGATGACCCTTGAATCCGTGCACATTCGCCATTCTCCTCCTTTCTTGGGAGCAAGAACTGTTGGTACTGCACAAGGGCTCAAAATTTCCCTTATCAGCCCTTTATCTAGTAACTCCTGCACCTATTTTCTGATCTCCTCATTATCTTTGGGGCTCATCCGATATGCTTCCTTATTTGGTAGACTTGCTCCAGGTATTAAGTCGATATGATGACTAATGATTCTCTTGGAAGGCAACTTGTCTGGCAAATCGTCAACTATAATATCACTGAACTCCTGCAGCATTTTCTGAATTTCTGCAGGCAAACAAGACATCTCTGTGTGCAACAACACTGTCTTGGCCCTCCTCACAACAGCATAGTTCACTTCACTTTCGTCAATCTATTTCAAAAACGGTTTTCCACCCATTAGTAATGCTTTCGTCCAGCTTGTTTCTGCTGTCTCCTCCTCCTTGATGGGCACAAGTGTGTGCTTGATCCCATCTTTAACAAACTTGTAGAAGTTTGTCTTCCCATCATGTACTACCTTTCGATCATACTGACATGGTCTTCCTAGCAGTATGTGACACACGTCCATTGGCATAATATCACAAATAACTTTGTCTTTGTACCTGCCAATGTGGAACTCAGCTTCACACTGTTCGTCAACCAACAGTTGGTGTCCTTTCTGCAGCCATGACACCTTGTAAGGGGTGGGGTGATTTAGCCGCTTCAAACCCAACTTTTCTACCATCTCGGTGGAAACCAAATTATCTGTACTCCCACTGTCAATGATCAACTTCCAGCATTTCTCGTGCGATTTGCAAACTGTTCGGAATAATGCTTTCCTTTGGGTCTATTTAGTTGTTTCTTTGGCTGGTTTCAACAACACTTTGATCAAAACTAAGGCTTCCCCTGTTTCTGGCACATTTTCTTCTTCTTGGGGCAGTGCCTCTGCTTCCTCGGGCTATGTAACAAATGTTCCTCTCTGGCCAGCTTGTTCCACTTCAGGGCATTCAAAAGATCTGTGCCCCCATTTGTCGCACCTGTAGCACTGATAGTTAACTCCCTACCTCAGTCATTCCCTCTTCCTCACTGATATGGCTTTCCACCTCTAGTGTTGTCTCCTTTTTCTGTTGTTCCTGAAGCCTTGGAGCTGCTGCCCTCTTCGCTATTACTAGCAGTTCATCCTCTGCCGGTTCCCCGTCCTCTCCTAGCATTTTGTTTTCTAGTAATTTTTTCCTTAGCCTTCACAGCACTCTGGTAGGTTTCTTCTATATTTTTCGAGGAAAGAATGCTAATTTCATCCAATATTTCCAGTCTCAAACCATTTATGTATCTTGTTGTTTTCTCCGATGTGTCCTCAGTGTAACCAGCTCTTAAGTTTACCCGGTAGAATTATTTTGTATACTCTCTCACTGTCATCCCTTTTTGTCTCAAATTTTGCACTTGTCGATGCAGTGCAATCTGGTAATCCTTAGGTAGAAATCTGCCTTTCAACTTGGCCACCATCCTTGGCCATTTCTTTATTGGCAACTTGTTCATCCTCCTTCTCTCCGCTTGGGCACTGTCCCACCACAGGGCTACATGTCCTTTCAGCTTTTTTGCAGTGAACTTGACTCTCTGGTCCTCACTGACCTCTTCACATTCAAAATACTTGTCCAATTCACTAATCCAGCCCAACAGAACTTCTGTGGACAGGTTGCCATCGTAATTTGGAATCTTCGGTTTGGGCTTGCTGCTGGCCAACAAGACCGACCTCAACAACCTCATCTCCGATCCTTTCTCATCCGATCCATCTGTTGTAACTATGGCTTCTTCCTCACTGTCATATCCTATCTCTGGATCCCTTCTCCTACCTGTTTCAACTGCCTCCAAATGAGCAGTAAGGATCCTTATTTCTTCTCTCTGTCCTTCATCTGCTACTCTGCGCACACCTCTCCCATATCCTCATCTTCCAACTTCCATGTCTATCCTGGCACTTTCAATTTCCTGCTCTGATACCACTTGATGGGTCTAGCACCTCGTTACACTCGGAAACCTTAATGAATGGATATAAATTAATTGAAATGATTACAAGTTTGATTAACTGTGTAATTAGTTTATTCGATGGTTGATTACAATGATTCACTAGATATTTTCGCTCCCGGTATTTATGACTCGTACCAACACCGTTAGATCTTGGACATGTGTCCACTCCTCAGTAATCTCACTCTCGCTTTGGTAAATGATCCGCAAACCCTATTCTTCCAGTCTTTTGCTCATCATTCTATTGGAGGTCGAGGGTTTTACTGTGTGGTCCTTCTGGTGCAATTTCACTGTATGATTATGCTGCTTCTTTTGCTTTGGTTCGATCTCGACCTGGAAATCTGTTCAGCTTCACTATTTGGTAAGATACACTTGTTTGGTGCTGGTTTTCTCTTGTTCTTCCACCTCGGTGCTTGATATACTCTGTTATGTTATGGAAACTCGCTTATTTGAAAAGATTGTGAATTTCTCTGTGTGTGTGGAGTCTCAGTTGGTTGTTTTGTTGGACTGTGCGACTGTTCCTTTCTTGGTTTCTTTGAATCAACCATTCTCAAAGTTCACTAGTCATATTTCTTTGTTTCATTGACAGGTTTTGGTTTCAGGGGTCTTTAGCTTCGGTTTCTCCTTCAACAGCAAAGGTAAGGTCCCGTTCTATGCCATCATTCTTCTCCTCTTTTTACACAGTTGTCTGACTCACTTTCTCCTTTGTGAGTAGAGGGACCCTTGGGTAACTGCAACCTTGGTACTCTATCTCTGCACTAGTAAACCCTGAACCCTATGTTTCCATTATTTTATTCCTCGATTCTTCTTTTTCTGTCACGTAATGCTCACACTTTGTTTTTGGTGATTTTGTTGCAGGTGGGTTCTTCCTGGAGGTCTTGGCTTCTGTTATGTAGTGTGTTGGCTAGACCCAGGTAGGGTCGCTCCTTGTTAATCTTGTTTTATTTGCTTGTATCTGTCACTGGCTTAGAGCATGATTAGGTTAGTCTTTTGGGCGTGGAGACTTTTGTTCGTCCGGCGTAAGTAGCTAAGTCCTTAGACTTGCATGGTTACAGTTCTGGGTTGTCGTTGTAGGGTTTTATCAGTTAGGGTTTCTCAACCCATGCTTTATTACACTCTCATTTGACTTGTACAGCGTTATGTTTTTTTTGTATGGACTGTAATATATATTAACAAAGATTTATGATTACATTTGTGAATAAAAAGCAAATATTTTGTCTTCAGGAATACCTGTGTTATTGGTCTTTGTCCTTGCGGTTCGAAACTTGTGTATTATCCAAAACTTCTTTCACTCTTTTGATTTAATATTTCTAGGACTATTCGGCCATGTCTCTGTATTTTCGTCCGTGTCTATACTTGCAAGATTCTGTCGGCCTGTTTAATTAATACAAATGGAACGATATGTATGCTTGTAGAATAGACACTAGAATTTTCTTTTACTGTAACAAGCAACTCAACAACTGTGGGATGTTAAAATGTAACTTGTGTGCTCAGAGATTTCTATTATTATTTCTCTTTTTAAAAATTCAAACCTCTTACAATGCATTTTGTCTCCTTTTGAATAATTTCCTGGAAATAGTTTCTCTTAACTACTGTTAGTTACATTTTGATAGTTTATTTTCAGTTCTAAAACTATTTATTTCCCTACGCTAAGATCTGTAAAAGCTAACATGATAAATAAAAATAATTAACTACAACAGTTTGTTTAATTTCAACTTTTATCTTCCTAAATGCTATTTCTCTAAGAAATTAAAATAATAATAAAAGAAAAGAAATTAAAGTGTTCACTCATAATTTCCTCCTTAGTCCTCTCAGAGACCAAATGACCTTCTGACATGATGACCCCCATCAGCTAGATTCTCCTGCATCAAAAAGTCTTTAGTTCCAAGTACGGTGATGCGCACATTGAAATCTTCCTCTGCACAATAGAGTTCCTATACACTTTCGTATATATGTGAGGGCATTATTGGATCTAGATCGCATACATTTGACCATAAATGAATGCTAACTTTTGATTCATTAACGTTACCAATTTTTTTACAGAAATAGACATTCAAAAATTATTCACCTGGGACCTGAATGTGAAGAAGCATTTTTTTACAAACAAGGGTGGGGCTTGAATGTGCAAAACTATTATTGTGCAAACATATTGTTGTGTGGAAAGAGGTGGGCCCTGAATATGTGGAAGTATTGCTATGCGGAAGTGTTGTTGCTTGAAAGGAAGTGGGGCTTGAATGTGCAGAAGTATTGATGTGGGGAAGTGCGGGGTGAGGACGCAAAAGTTAGTTTAACTTAATACAATATATTAGGAAAAAAACCCAAAATCTAATTTACACAAAATATTATCAATAATATAAGCATAAATTATGCATTTTTAATACTAAAATATATGAAGGCTTCAAAGCTTCCTCCGTACAATGAATCAGTTAAATAGCAATAGTATGCATTATTTACAACTAAAATATTATCAATAATCTAAGTATAGACAATGTTATTGAGAAAATATGCATTATTTAATACTAAAATATTAGCAAGAAAATCCTTTGTTTCCAAGTAAAGTGATCCACATCTTCAAAGCTTCCTCTGTACAATAGAGTTCCTATGCGCTTCTATACATATGCCTAATTTCAAACATATTCAGAAATACAAACACATGCATTATTTACAATTCAAATATTATCAATAATATAAGCATAAAGTATGAATTTTAAGTACTAAAACATTATAAATGAAGGTATTCAATGCGAAGTGTGCAGATCCACAAAATGAAGGCTTCAAAGCTTCATGTGTACAATGAATCAATTAAATAACAATAGTATTCATTATTTACAACTAAAATATTATCAATAATATAAGCATAAACAATGTTACTGCGAACAAAAAATATGGAATATGTTTTGATACTAAAATATTAGCAATGAAATCCTTCAATGTGAAATGTGAAGTTCCACACAATGAAAATTTGAAAGCTTTTTGCACACAATGAATCTTCTTCGCACTTTCTCGCATCCCATAAACAATATTCTGCTCAAAGAAATGTAGTTTAATACAAAATCACTTAAATAACACTAGTATACATTATTTACAATTAAAATATTATCAATAATATAAGCATAAATAATGTTATTATCTATACAATGAAAAATTGAAAGTTTCTTCCGCACAATGAACATTGACTGAACATCCACTGCAAAAATCTTTATGCAAAGAGAATAAATTAAATAGTGGTAGAGGCAAGGTCTATGTTGTATCGCACATTAGGGGAATTTTGAGGTCTAAAATGGGTCTCCTAAGCAAATTATAAAGTAATAATGGAAATAATAAAATAATATTAGATTACATCATCAAATTTTAGAGTGAAAAAAAACAAAAAAACTACTTTTTCAACTTATCTCCCTACGGGTTTACTCAAATTTTGAGCGGGAACACTCATTGGATGCAGAATTTGATTCCTCGTCCGAGTACCCATGTTGCATACTTTCTATGGACCTTGCTAGAGAAACATATGAGAAACGTGATTGCAATCATGTTTTTTCATGTATTTCTCATTTTTCGTGTAGCAATGTCCATCGAAAGTATGCAACATAGGTACTCCTTGGATGAGGAAATAAATGTTTCATCCAACGAGAACTCCCGCTCAAAATTTGAGTAAAAACTTAGGGAGATAATTTAAAAATACAAGTTGATAAAATAGTTTTATTATTTTCTAACTTTCTAATTTTTTTACTTTTTACTCAAAAAATGGTGAATCATCCCCCATGGTTGACACCATCATCTTGAATCTTATTGGTTCTTATAAAGTTTATTTTGGCTATACATTTCTCTTAGGAGGCCCATTTTAGACCTCAAAAATTCTCTAATGACTATTCTCGTTGTTAATATTAATGCATCTACCTCTTGAGATGACTTCAATGACTTCAATGTCTCTTTTGGGGTAATGGATGTCCATAATCGACTTTAAATGATAAACAATATTTTCATTTTTATGTTTTTATAATCTATTAATAAAAACTCCATTGATGTATCTACATACAAA
>APFE030995991.1:58479-68620 GCA_000404065.3 Pinus taeda | reverse complement strand
GTTTTATTTTTAAAATAAGAGTTATGTGGTGGCGATGTCATTGTTCTTTTACTTTTTTTGTACAAGTGTTTTTTTTTAAATTGTGCATGGAGATCCAATGACGATTATGTTTAATAACACTTAGATAATGTAACATGTATGTTGTTGGCATATTTATGAAGATCTACGGCATAGCGAGAAAGCAGAGGTGGGAAATTTGGAATCCACATTGTGGCAAAGTGAATGGTGTGGCATATATAACACTTGTACAAAGTGCATTATAAATTTTACTTATCATGTGAACTTTTTTAAAACCTATTCAATATTTTTTATTTTCAAACCTATTCAACAATGCTCATTTTCTTATCAACAATTTAACAATGATGCGTTGATATCATGTGGCACCCATGTATAATATTATTTTATTGAGTTAAGCATGATAAACCTATGTTAGGAAAAATACTAAGAGGGGATAGGAGGTGGGTCAATTAGTATTTTTAATTTCACTTTAACCTTCAATTTCAAATTCATAATTATGTACACTATTGTTATTCATAAAACTGGTGTGTGTAAACATTTTTAATTAAAGAGATCTGTGTATATCCAAATTACCATTTTTCATTATCTCTATAAGTTTTTTAACTTTAACATTGCATCAATATTTCAATGTCCATTAATTAAATAGTAACCATGAGTAATAAGAGGAAAAACTCCACCACACATAATCAACACATCAACACAAAAGGACACTAGGGTTTTAGATGGAAACCCAATGTGGCAGAAAACCATTGTTGTTGTTGTCTCTTTCTTCTTCTCTTATTATAATGAAAAAGCATTCATCACATCATGGTCATGTATTGGCGTAGACTCTTTCTAGCATGCACACATCCACTTGCAGGAGGTTACAACCTCTACTTATTCTCCAACACCCACTGGAAGGGAGCTATAACCTCCTAATCTCGTTTACCGACTTCTACTAGAAGGGAGCTCCTACCCCCTAATCAAGTTTACTAGTTACCACAAAAGGAACCTCTGACTCCCTCACTGAAGGTTCCAAACCTCAGCACCTTGTAGACCCTGTTTCATAATATTTCATACCATATCCACCTATCTCAAATACACATCAAAACATGCAAGCCACCTTTCATCAAATTTTCACACTAGACCCACACCCGACGTTATGCTCAATACCAATTAGTCATTCTGGAACCACTGAATAATAAACCAACCACAAAATACTAATCCTAAATCATTGAATACTAATATTGATTCACTGCAACCAGATCATACCAATATATCAATCCATAACCAAATCAATCCACTGAATAATCTCAAAATCAATAACCAATCATAAATCAAGATAATAGCAACAATTCCATCAACACATAATTAATACGTAGTCATTATAAATCATGATTAAATTCACCTCAGGGTATATACGTGACTGTTATGGAGCATATATGCGTATATACGCACTTCTTGTGCACAAAACCTACGTATAGATCTTAGATAACTGAATATTGAACCACTGTCAAACTGAATCACAGTATCAACCATTGAATAACTGAAATATTGAGTCACAATAGCAACTAATCATAGTTATACCAATATTAAATCACTGAATACCCAATCATAATTATGTAGCATCATCACTGATCAATATACCAAGCCACAAAAAAATTATTCCAGTCCATACTATTAAATACATACCATTCAGATCAAGACATCATGGACGAACAACAACAAATAATACAAATTTCATCAACTATAATCATCAAACAACAATTATAAACCCTTAACAACATACGTGACTTCAATTAAACATATTTGTGTATATGCATGCTTCTCATGTATAAAACCCGCATATAGATTTCAACGTACTAAATACCAAAACATATCTCATAATATATATATATACACGACTAATATGAGTATCATTCTCATATGTACGCGATAATATTGAAGCAAACCTGCATACAGATATTAAATTACTAAATCAAATTTTCATTGCAAATCATAACACATGTCAAACCCAAATATCTATGCACATATTGTATCAGCAAATATATATTCAAATCATAGTTCCACCATAATCACAAATCTTGCATTGGTAGCCACTTAAAACATTTTTCAACAAGCAAACCATATACTTCAACATATCTTAAGATATTTTTAGATTTGAGTCTTCTCCTTGCTCCCTGGTGAACACATGTTCTATATCATATCACTCATGAATAATCCATCACCTTGCACACTCAACCTCTTGATCTCCACCTCCTTATATGGCTTTTTCCTTTGCCAATACCATAAGAAAATCTTTTGGTAATGTTGATGGTATTCATTTGAAAAGATCAAATAGACGTTGCCATCACAATATTATGGACGATTACCATGCTAATGGCTCATAGGTTTTCTTTTCCATGGGTAGGATTTCCATTCATGAATTTTGTTCATAGAACCCGTGTATGTACGTGATTATTCTTCACAAGAGTCGCATATACTTTTCCAAGCTTCACATGTTCATATTTTCTCAAGTTAAACCTGTACCAAGATTGTCATTACACTTCCTCATTTTTGCAATACATGTACCAATATTCTTGAATCATCATATTATAACCAAGTTTACATCAAGGACATATTTTTCAAGAAGGTTTCCATCAAGAACAACACATGATCCATAATGCCAACAATCTCCCCCTTTGGATTTGATGGCAACCTCTTTGGTGTTTGGAAAACACCTACAAACACCAAGTATTATCTCCCCCTTTAACATCAAAGGAAAATGGATGAAATAAGATGAATGAAGTGCTTCCCTTTGTAGAGCTTAGTACTATAAATCTAATCTACTGATATGAATCATGAAATCTGCATACTAACCATGCTCCCAACCTTGAGCATATGCTGGACCTTCTAGAGATATGCAATTTAAGTACAAGACATTCTGACTCAAATACATGGCTATCCATGAATTCTCATATATCCAATGACTCTATGATCAATCACCCATCATAATGGGGTTACACACATAACATGACTTTATACCAATATCCCATACATGATTGAGTTTTACAATGATTACAACATGGGTCTTTTCATGACCTTTACATTAAGAGACATACATGACATCTATAACCATAAACAAGCATCTCAACAATTAAGTATCTTTTGTATTAAAACCATGATACTGTAACACCCTCCTCCCACATCTACCCAAGAAACCAGCCAGTTGGGGTAAACATGCAACGAGAGGCCAGTATGATATGATTTGACCTCCTAAGTCACGTTAAGGAAGTGGAAATGACAAAACACACCATACATACATTCAACATCGACATTAGAACCCTCAGGAACCAATCCAACCTTTCAGGCATCCAACCCCTAGGTCCCACTGAACTTTTGTAAAACTTGACCTATAGACGCTCTCATGCTATGGGCATGCCAATGTCCATGGACCTCTGGATGTTCTCAGAGGCCTACAAGCCAGCGGCCAGGGACTTTTTTGTCAGTTTTGTGCCAGCATCAACGGGAATTAAACCACATTTTCAAGCCCAGAGCCCAGGTCACTGCCATAATTGCATGATACCTTCAGAATAGTAAGATAACATGAAAAAAACAGTGCTAATGAAATTACTTGAATAAGACATTGACTAGACCCCTACTAGCCATGACAGTCATTTCATCAAACATATCACGAATATGTAATCTATAGGTGTAAATAACATATCTGAGCATAAAGGTCTCATACTTAGCTAAGAATTGTTAAGAAACATTGATTCATCAACACATCAACTTCCATCTCATCCATTAGGTCACAGATACATTGATCATTCATTTATAAGTAAAAACATGATGAGATCCATACATAGCTACGGTCATAAAACATATAAATAACCAACATAATAGCATCAAAAATACTCATGAAATCACAGCTATATAAACCACATATAAGCCATTATAATAATCATAGATTTACAAGGAGAAATAACCTCATATAGAATGGCTGAGCCAAATCCTTCTTCAGTCATTCACCCATGTGCCATATTCCAAGCATGAAGATGGGATCTCATAGAACAAATCAATACAAAACAATCCAAGGCTTCTAGAGGCCTTCCACCTCAACCCATCAAATTGTGATTCCACCTCATGGTCGAACATCACAAAACCATCATCAGATTGGTCTCTATCTAAGCCTTCCAAGGCTTTTAGAGCGTTTTTCCAACCAAGGCATGCAGGAATAGTAACTCAACCCACAGGTTTTACCAGCCATCCAGATCGTTTTTCCAACCAAGGCTTCCAGGACTAGTAACTCAACCCACCAAGGGCTTTCAGAGTGTTTCTCCAACCAAGGCTTCCAAAACTAGTAACTCAACCCAAGTTGTTACAAGGCTTCCAGAGTGTTTGTCCAACTAGGGCTTCCAGGACTATTAACTCAACCCAAGCTAAGGAAACATGAGAACCAAGGAAAACAAATTCACAATCACCATGGATATCCAGGAAATGGCAAGCCTAGGAAATCCATTGTCAATCCCGGTCATCCTCCATGCCCATGATAGATCACAATCAACAAACCACATGCATATGCCATGCATGCCAAAACTAGTGAGGAAAACATACATGCAACTCGGTACTTGTTAGCAAAATTTGATGTAGTTGTTGATCCTAATGGCCTCTTGCACTTTCTATCTCTTCCTTTGCCTTCTTTGTCCAAGAATCCAAGTATGCCACACCCTCCAAGGGTGCTCCAAGAAAAATATAAGTATCCAAGAGTATGAGAGAGAGGTGAGAGAGAGAGAGAGAGAATAATGAGAGAGCTACAAAACTGAACTGGCAAAAGGTTACCAATTGATCCTCATAAGAATTTTTATGAATGAGGCCTCTGTTTTCTTCATTTTCCATCATTTTCCTTCATTTTCTTCCGCACATGCAACCTGTGACCTTTCACCTCACTTTTCTCCTAATTTCCATTATTTTCATAAATAAATGTGCCAAAAATGCTATTTTTCCTTTTCCAATGCCTTTGCCAATTTCCTTATCCATTAATAACCAAATGAAAACCCACACTAGGATGTCTTGCCCAACATTCATCTTGGAATAAGTGTCCCATCAACCGTGGTTATTATTTTTCCTGTATTAACTTTTATTACATGGAATTTTCACTAGGGTTGTTACATATACTCATCAGCAACCACATCAATTGTAGGAGCAACATAAGCTTTTTCAATAAGGCTATGTTAGCAACTAATCCCCTTGACTTTATGTCATCAAGGTTGGCACACTTTCTCCATATATAGGAAGACCCACAATCCTCAAGCAGAAAAATCATCAATCTCTTAGACCACAACACCATAGGAAACATATTCTCTCCATGTATCAACAACACATGTGAAAACAAAGAGTACTTCCAACATCAAAAGCCATTAATTAGAATAGGACTAATAAGCAACATTATCAGCCAACATCATCAGTGAACATAGAATACATATCTTCCTCGTCAAGTGCATCAAAAACACTGATTTATAAAATAACATCAATAATAAAGCACCATCCATAACTTCACCACATGCAAACCAAGCATCCATGACATAGTGACAATAGCATATATATCTTCCAATAGCAAGCAAAGAAATAAGATCGATGACAACAATAGTAACCATGAACTCATCATATGCAATAAGGAGTGCACATCATTAGTAACAATGAACCTATCATATGAAATAAGGAGTTCTCAAGATACCATAATCCAACAATGAACTATTAGAATCATAGAAGATGCTCCCCCTGAACTTGTTCCAACTCTTCATCACCAAATATGATCACATTATATTTGTTTCACCAACAACAAAGAGACAGATCAATAATAGTAATAAACTTTTCAACAATTCATCACTCATCATGAACCAATACTCTTTTACACATTATGGAACTTGCATAAGGGTATTATCAATAGCATGCAACAAACCAATGTCAGAACCACAATGTGAATTATGAATTGATCGAAGCATATGAGAATCTCCCCTTGAATTTGTGTGATTCGTTTATCATCATAGAAAATCATACATGATTGTCTAAGTCAAAAACCATATGTATACGCAACTATCCTTCATAATAAGTGCGTACAGAATATAAAATACTAATTTTGCATGGCCACAACTCCCCCTGAACATGTCATATATGTTCATGAATGTAGTCATTGCATCAGATGTAGTATTAGTAAAATAAAAATCACCAAAAACATAACATAACAACATATGAAACTGTCATCAAAGTACACATGCATAGCTCCCCCTAATATCATACACCATTAGTCTTGTGGACCTAATAGTCATTATTTTTTCTCCATTAGGCTATGTACCACATATTTACTTATTCATTCCCTGTTAAAAGTATGCATTTGTGCAATAGATTGTAGTATGGTCTATCTTCCCTTAATATGAATCTGAGGAAAAGGAGCTAGACCTCTTATTTATGTCAGGATTCTTCTTTTGCACATATAATTTGTCTGCATTTATGAATCCTTTTGCTATAACCTTTCCAATGTCTTCTTCTATAATTTTGCATTTAGTTTATGTAAACAAATTTGTGTTTCCTTTATCATCTATTTGGCTTACACTCATAATGTTATACTTTAGACCTTGAACTAATAATACATCAATTGCTCATGTATTATTATTAAGATTAGCTCTACCTTTTCCTAGTATCTTTGTTGGTGCACTATTTCCAAGAATAAATTTACCATCTTTCTTTTTCTTGAGAGAGATAAACTTGTTCTTATCTCCATACATGTGATGAGAGAATTCGTTATCTATGTACCATTCATCTTCTTCTTCAAATGAGAATAAAGCAAGGACACACATTATTTATTCATGTTCCTTCTACTTAATATGAGGAATGTTGATGGATCTATTCTTGTCTAGTTGTTTTCCTTGGAGGAAATTAGCTTGTTGTATGTGTGAATTCATTCTCTTGTTCAAACATTATTTTTCTACATGCCAAAACTTATATTACAAGTATAACACCTCACATGACCAGAGAAGGGAGCAAGAGAATCATAATATTTTTGCTTTAAATTTCTCTTATTGCAATCAATAGCTTTGTGACCAAATGCATTGCATGTAAAACAATATCCCTTTAAGAAACTTGAGTGTCTGGGTACCGATGATCTTCCTATGGAGAGACTATTATCTTGAGGTCTGAACAATTTTCTTCTAAAATTGGTTGCAATGCGTCCAAAGTTATGATGGATAAAACATTCAATATCATTGACCAAAGGAGAGAATGGAATGTTACTTCTATTATCAAGAGAAATTGATCTCTTTTGAAATTTCACTTTCATTGGTTCTTAGTTTGGTTGACTTCTTAATTTTTTTCCAAGATTATCAGGGATTTCTTTGTTAACCTCTAAATTGCTTGCACAAGCTTGTGAACTAGATTCTCCTTTAATAGTTTCATGAAATCCCAAACCTGATTTAATGGAGGGAGATATTTGGTTGCTAAGAATGTTATCCAATATCTTAATACTATCTTGAAATATCAAATGTTTATCCAATTTACCTTTTAGAATTCTTACCTCAACCTCCGGTCTTTGACACTAATCTTCCTTTTCCATATATTGCTTCCTCATTCCTTCTTCAATATTTCTCCCTTCTTCCAATTGTGTTATTAACTTGATAATTTCCTCTTCAATTCCATTCTCTTGTTTTTCCAATATTTGGAGTATCTCCTCATATCATTTGTTTGACTCTTTAAGATCTGATCTTAGAGAAACAATCTCAACTTCAAGTCCTTCACAATATTGTTCTATTTTGTTAAGTTGTTCAGATTCTATTGCAGTGTTCGCTGATTTATCATGATTGCTATTTTATATGCCTACAACTTATTCTCAATATTTTTAATCCTTTTCAAGCAAAAGAAAGTTTTCTTCTACAATTGAGTACTTCTTGTAACACGTCTTATTCTAAATATATAACTCCATCTGATATAAAAATGGTTGTTTCATGATTACTCTCATCTTTTGACACTTTGTGATCTACTTTTGAAACAAGATTACTTGTTGGTTTACTTGACGAGAAATTTTCCTTTACATGTTTTCTTTCTCCTTTCTAGATGACGTATAGATTATTCCATACTTCCTTTGTGGTTTCCTAATGCATGACTTTCTCTAACACTAGATTGGATATTGTACCAAAGATTTCATTTAATTCTTGTCTATTCTTTTGGAGTTCTTGTTTTGAAGGAGTATTATTATAACTATTACATACTAAATGCAAAAATCAAATCCATGGTCCATTATCATAGACTTCATCTCTTCTTTCCAATTTGATAATTAGCATCATTAAGAATAAGAATACCTTTATTATCCATTGTTTCTAACTTTCCTTGTTATGCTATTGATTGTCCATGATCTATGAATGCAGATATTCCAAGGCATTGGATACATCAATATCTCTTCTTTCTTGGCTTTTCCTCTTCCATTGTGTTGCTTTCTTCTTGTGTTTCCTACCCATTGTCCTTGATCCACTCTCAATCATTTAAGCTTCTACTAGAGAGCCTTGATCTAATACCAAATGATAGGAAAAATACTTCCGGGAGGGGGCGGGGGC
Organism: Pinus taeda; assembly: GCA_000404065.3. Classification (NCBI taxonomy): domain Eukaryota; kingdom Viridiplantae; phylum Streptophyta; class Pinopsida; order Pinales; family Pinaceae; genus Pinus; species Pinus taeda. The sequence continues at coordinate 60,041 of APFE030995991.1, read as the reverse complement.
GGGGGCGGAGGGTGGCATGGGAGGTGAATCAATATTTTTAATTTCACTTTAACCTTCAATTTATAATTTATAATTCTATATTCTAATGTTATTCATACAACTCACATGTGTACATGCTTTTAATTAAAGATATCTTCGTATATCTAGATTACCAATTTTTCATTATCTTTATCAATTGTTTAACTTTAATTATTGCATCAGTATTTCACTTTCCATTAAATAAATAGTGACCATGATCAGTAAAAAAAAATAAACCATCACACATAATCAACAAATAAGGACATTGGGATTTTAGGTGGAAACTCAATGTGGGAGAAAACCACCATTTCGATTGTCTTTGCCTTTGTCTTATTCTCTTATTATAATGAAAAAACATTCATTACATCATGGTCGTGTATTGGCACATACTCTTTCCAGCAAGCAGGCACCCACCTGCAGGAGGCTACAACCTCCACTCATTCTCCAACACCAACTAGAAGGGAGCTACAACCCCCTAATCTCATTTACCAGCTCCTACTGGAAGGGAGCTCCTACCCCCTGATCAATTTTACCAACTACAACTAGATGGAAGCTCTGAATCCCTCACTAAAGGCTCCAACCCTCAACAACTTTTGGACCATGTTCAATAATATTCAATACTAGATCCACTTGTCTCAAATACACATCAAAACATACATGCCACCTTTTATCAAATTTTCACATTAGACCCAAACCCAGCATTACGTACAATACCAATTAATCATTCTAAAACTAATGAATTACTGAATATTAAACCAACCACTGAATACCAATACTAAATCACTGAATACCAATATTGAATCATTGCAACCAGATCATACCAATATACTAATCCATAACCAAATCAATCCATTGAATAATCTCAAAATCAATAACCAATCATGAATCAACATAATAGACACATTGTCATCAACATAGAACTAATCTACTGTCATTACAAATCATTATCAAATTCACCTCAAAGTATATACGTGATTGTTCTGAACCATATATGAGTATATATGCGCTTCCTATGCACAAAACCTATGTGTCACACGGAATGAGTCGATCTTGCGGACAAGATAGACCTTCCTAGAATCTAATGAAGACCTAATGGCAAACAAACCAACCAGACACTATCTTTATCTAAATGCACTTTATAAATAATGGCAAACAAATGTGTTTAAGGCCTACCTCATGTCCAACGCAAGTTTGGAGATGCCTTCGCTCCTTTGATCCAAGTAAGTTCCTTTGTCACAAACTTGCAAACACAAACAAGGCAAACGATTAAATAGCACCTGAATAACCAATATTATAAAACATATTTAACATGAAAGTCAAGGAGTCCATGAAACAAATAACATGAGATACTTGTTGAGAAAAATGAGCTTGATTTTATTAATTCAAAAGGAGAAGAACCTTACAACCTTTGCCTTGACGCTGTACAAGCTCCTCCCAGGGTCCAACAAGAAGTCTCCTCTACTTTGACAAGCTTCACTCACTCCCCAATGAAGGCAAAAAGGTATGTGATCTCTCCTCTTAAGCTCAAATAGGAAGTCTTGATT
>APFE030995991.1:0-30628 GCA_000404065.3 Pinus taeda | reverse complement strand
GAATCAACCCAAGATGAGTTTTTTAAGATAAAAATTGTGCCTTTTGACTTTTACAGGGGTACGCACCCTCCCCTTTACGTACAGAGCGTATAAATACGCAAACATCCTGAACAAAAGGTGCGGGCCTATAGGCAAAAGTGAGAGAAAGTGCGGAACCAGAGTTACATTGCTTTTTTGATGTCTTTCTCTCATTTTTAAAGCTTGCTTTGAAGAGCTGAGGTTTGAGACTTGCTTAGGAAGCTGGTATAGGTGGTGATAGACCCATACCAACTGTAAATAATCAAGGTGACGATATTTTTGTGTGACACTATGTACAGATCTCAAATCATTGAATACTGAAACACTTTCAAACGAAATCATTGCATCAACCATTGAATCACTGAAATATTGAGTCACAACAAAAACTATCCACATATATACCAATATTGAATCACTGAATACCTAATCATAATTATGTAGCATCATCACTTATCAATATACCAAGCCATAATCAAATCAATCCAATCCATACTGTCAAATACAGACCATTCTGATCAAGACATCATTGAAGAATAATAGAAAATAGTACAAACTTCATCAACTGTCATCATCAAGCAACAATTACAAACCCTATAACACATACATGACTTCAATTAAACATATCTGCGTATATAAACACTTCTCATGTATAAAACCTGCTTACAAAGTTCAATGTATTGAATACCAAAACATATCTCATAATATATATATATATATATATATATATATATATAACTACTATGAATATATATATATAACTACTATGAATATCATTCGCATATGTATGCAATAATATTGAAGCAAACTTGCATACAAATATTAAATTATTGAATGAAATCTTCATTGCAAATCACAACACATGTCGAACCTAGTTATCTCTGCACATATTGTCTCAACAAATACACATTCATATCATAGTTCCACCATAATCACAGATCGTGCATTGTTAGCCACGTAAAACATTTTGCAACAAGTAAATCATATACTTCAACATATCTTCTTATCTTTTAATACATGAGTCTTCTCCTTACTCCCTAGTGCACACTTGTTCCAGATCATATCATTCATGGATAATCCATCACCTTGCACACTCAACTCCTTGATCTCCATCTCCTTATATATATTTTTCCTTTTCTAATACCACAGGAAAATCCTTCAGTAATGTTGATGGTATTTGCTTGACAGAATCAAATAGACGTTTCCATCACAATACTATGGGTGACTACCATGATAATGGTTCCTGGTTTTATTTTCCATGGGTAGTATTTCCATATGCGACTTTTGTTCATAGAACTTGCATATGTACACAATTATTCTTCACAAGGGTCATGTATTATTTTTCAAACTTCACATGTTTATCTTTTCTCAAGTTAAACTTGTAGCAAGACTGTCAATACACTTCCTCATTTATGCAATACATGTACCAATATTCTTGTTATCTGCATTAGTTCCTGAATCATCATATTATAACCAAGTTGACATCAAGGACATATTTCTCAAGCAGATTTCCATCAAGGACAACACATTAGTCCTAATGCCAACAACATATTCAACATCATTGATTTTCTCAACAGTGTCTAACACTCCTTTAACATCAAGTGGCACCCATGTTTGTTATCTTTTGGTTTAGTTGAATATGATAGAGATTAATTATATGCTAGATTCCCCACGTTGTGTTGAGTTTCCTTGCAGAAGAAAAAATCAACTTTTCGCACACTATTCACTCATTTATGTTACAGAAAAATGAGACTCATTCCTGGAGAAATGCCAACTCATGTATCAAGCTTCCCCACACTATACACTAATTTATGTCGCAGAAAAATGAGACTCGTTCTTGGGGAATGTCAACTGACATATTAACATTTCCCACACTTTACACTCATTTATGTGGAAGAAAAATGATTTGTTCTTGGGGAAATGGAAAGTGATTTTCCTTGTAGGAAACATTCCCCATACTATATACACATTTATGTTTTCAGGAAATTTCAATCTCTGAATTCACTGTTTATTTTTTGACTTGAATGAAAACATGCATACATAACGTTTATTTTTTAATATAATGATAACATGCACACATACATTTTTCCATAAGACTACACCACACATAGCATTGCATTTACAATCTAAAACATAAACATAAGACGAATACCATGCAATTTAGTGAATCAAAGCGTAGTCATAGTTTGAGTGTTGGTACTGATCTCTTTAAAAACAATGAATACAACAACAACTGTTATTTTAATGCTTAGAGGGTGTTGAAATTTGTCCTTCAAAAGAATCCACAATGACATTAACTTCCATCCGTATTAATGAAGAATGAAACGAAGCATGATATTCATTTTAGTCATTGTAATGTAATGTTAATTCTTTTACTTCCAGAAAATCATACAAATGTTAATTATTAATGGGGGAAATGACAGCGTCTAGTGAAAACTGTACAATAGGCTATAATTTGCTTCTAGATAGCCCAAGTTAATGATGCTTATACATTTTATTATAAAGCATGAGTCAATAATTAACATGTGTTTCATAATTTTTCTATGACTTTCCCAAAGAATTGTTTTCATTTTTTCTATGGTTATCACATATTTTTCCCTACAATATAGTTGTCGAAACAAATCTTTTTAGTGCCAAAATTGTTGAATAACAAAATTGGACAATTATCACGGTTTCAATTCTGGTTTCGAATCAGAAGAGGTGACTCGTCCATCCACACTTGTAGGTAATTGCAAAAACTAAAAATCCATCTTCTTGTTTCATGAATTTCAAATTTCAAAAATATTAGAATACTTTGTAAAAAAACACAGAATATAGTGCTAGAAAAGACAAAATATTAATACCATAACATTTACATATGGCGTCGTAGAAATGGTCATATATAAATGGACAAGAATTCAAACTAGGTTTCTCATCAAACATAAAATCGAACAAGGTTTTGATCGAAACAAAAAGTTGGAAATGGATTTTAGTTCAATTATTCTTCCAATTATCCAAACATATTTTTTCGCAAGACAAAAATTCCTATAGCATGTTGTGCTATACCAAAAAATCAAAACAGAATTTTTGAACAACCTTGGATTTCGGGTCATTGTTCAATAGGTTTTCTATAATTTAAAACATATTTTGGAGCCAAAATTCAACTCGGGTTTTAACCTAACGTAGGACGTACAAATACATACATGAATTTCATCAAGTTTAAGTAGCACTGGGATTATCCCCTAGGTGATATTCATGCATTCCTTCTCATTCTGAAGGATCGACTCCACAACTTGACGATAAGCAAGACATCATTGTATATCTTTAGCCTCTTCCTTCACATCATGTATAACCCTTAAATTATTTAATGGTGCTCCCTTCCTCGCAAAAATCCCTCAGAAATCCAACTGAACTTTGATAGCTACAAAAGTATCTTCCAACAAAGGAACCATGGCCTTCTTAATCCCTTATGATAATTTGGGAGTCTCTGAATCGAGGGGTATTGATATAACATTCTTGGGATTAGGCTATGAATGAACATTCTTGTTGGTCACCGAACTCATAATTGGAAAGGGATGATCTGAAGGACCATGGACTAGAACTATGAGTATCCTAGGCTTAACCTTCAAAGCACCCTAGTAATCATATTTGGGTTTTGTTTGAGTCAAAATGACTGCAACAGAGGGATAAGAACACGGGGGCTTCACCGGGGGAGCAATATCATACCACATGCATTTATATTGGGGGATATTTATTGAGGAAAAAATGACATAATATATTGGGGGATATATAGGGGGTAAAGGGTTTTTATATTGACAAATATAAAGAATGGAGCTTAAAGTTAATGAAAAAATATAAAGGGGTATAAAAAATGTTAATGAACAAATGGATACCTACAATATCTAGTGAAAGTAGGGGTTTTCTAAATTTGGAAGTTGTATTGGTTTCATATTGGTAGGGGGTTAAATAATGTGAGTTTTAGAGGGATTTTCCAATATGTAGTCAAATTAAGGGTATTGTCTAATATGCCACAAACGCACGTGATATGTCAAAGGTTCAATGAGTGAATCCCCCGTGGATAACAATTGTAAGGACTGCATTTTGGCCTCTTTGTGGGAATCGATCCCGAACCTGTCGAGGAATGGATATGCATTATAGTCAGTAATTGATTGAACAAACATAACTTCTTAAATCGAACAAAATCCTGCAAACATTGTCATACATGGTTGTCATTGATCCAATGGTTGATGGAAATCCAATAATTGTTTGCCCTGTTGATACAATCACTGGGTCACGACTCACACATCAAATATAGGGAAATCAGGAAACATAAATTGTCTGGAATGGTGCTACACCTTAAAATTCATATGTCATCACATTAAATTGAGCATCAGGATCTACATACCTGATGTGATGCAACCTACATCACCACCTAAGAAGAATTTTAAGGTGTAGCACCATTCCAAACAATTTATGTTTCTTGATTTCCCTATATGTCATCACATTAAATTGAGCATCAAGATCTACATCCTTGATGCGATGCAACTTACATCACCACCTAGGAAAAAAAAGAATGAACTACAGAAAATGTAGAATTTTTTTGCAATTTTTTTGTGAGGTATTGATGGTGTTGGATACTGCCAACATGCAAGGGGTCACCCAGATGAAAATTCCCAATTAGAATTCACATTGTTTGGTATGGGAGCTCTTATGGAAATAAGTCCCGACAGGCATATGTTCTTAGAGATGTCCCTTGGCTATGATGGTCAGCACAAGAGAGAAATGTTCATGTACTTTCAGATGAACAAGTGAGTATGCCTTGTGGAATGTTCAACTGAAGAATGTATCAGGTTTATTCTACTGAAAGGGAGATAAAATTGAGTCGTTAAAAGAAAATTAATAATACTAATATAATAAAGACACACAAACTTAAACATATGGATGAATCATTGGTCAACTAGCGAAATAGTTCACATAGCAGTGATGATTGTTAAAACACAGATAATACACCTTCAACAAGATAAGTAAAAAAGCCATCGAAATAGTTCAATTTCCTTAATACCGATGAAAAACATAATACATCACAAACATTCAAATAATAGTCTTATAATATTTACAACATACACATGAAATTCTGTTGGCTCAATAAGCTTTGAAATTTAAACAAATGTTCTAAGATACATCAGTACAGTGAACACCACTAGCTCCAATACTAGAGAGTTAGAGAAACTACTTCCTCCTCCAAAAGAACTATCTTCCTCTCTAATTCCTGGTAGGAGGATCCAATGTGAAAATTCCTTTGCATGAGCTATGAGGGTGTATATATAACAAATTCGGTGACCATTCACCTCCCTTGTGACTCTTGGACTACCCTCATGATTTTTTGGATTCTCTATGGCCTTTTGAATCTTTCATGACTTTTCACATTCTATAGATGAGTCTTGGACTTCCACTTTACCTTACATTTCTCATGTATTGAAATTACATAACCCACAAATGATGTGGGAAATGATGACTCATATACATCTTGATATGAAACCTTGACAAGACATGACATAACATTGATGACATGGACTACATGATGATATGGCAATGTCAATCCATTCTTGTTTCTTTTATCTTTGTGGATTCTTGAAATATGGTACATTTTCTTCTTCTTCCTCCTCCATAAGGATTGAAGGTAGGGAGTCTTCAATATGATCTTTATCTCTAGCTATTGTTACAATCTGGTGTCCCTTTGTCTTTTCGTAATTGATCAACTTATTTTTGCAGCTACAAAGGTGTCTTCTAACAGGGTCTCCTTCTTCATCTCCTTCATCATAATCCTACCATAACAAGATATAATACCTACAACTGATATCCAATCATGAAAAGACGACATCAGTATGTTAAACCCCTAGTCTAATGTGCTTCATGACAAACACTAACTAAGTTGGAACTTTGTGCTTGGCTGAGATACTGACTCAAGGATTGCGTAGTTGTGTAGGTTAGGAGGTCAAGGGCCAGGACTGAGCCTTGAGACTGTGTAGTGCACAATTCAGGCAGGCCAAGGCAAGGAAACTATGTAGTTGAGGGGATTAAGGAGGCATGCTTGAGGCTTGAGGCTTGAGGTTTCCCAATGCGTGGTTATTGAGGGACATAGACCTAGGGCTTGCGCAGTTGTGTAGTTTAACTAGTCAGGTTGGAGGCTTGATGCTTGATACTATGCAGTGCATGGAAGAGGGCAACTGAAAAGCAAGACTTCACAATTTTATAGCTCAAGGGTAGGGGCTGAGCACTGAGACTTCGCAATGCACAGTTATGGGAGGCAAGATCTATGCATTGCGTAGTTCCAAGAGGAAAGGTCTGAGCTCGATGGTTAAGACTGTGAAGTACACTATTTAGGAAGGCTAAGTGAGGTCAAGTTGCTCAAGAAGTCACTTTCCGGATTTGGTTGTGTGTGGGATCAGTAAGGCCAAAGTGAAAAATGAAAAAACTTGATGATGATCACACACTTAGAACAATTGAAGACACAACATTAATCACTCATAACACATTAACAACACAATACCCCCATTGTGAAAACAATGCGACAGCTTCCCCAAGTACAACACTATAGGTACACTTTGCGACGACAATGATGACACTTGTACGACAGTACTTGAACATTGACAAAGAGTATAATACATGTCTAGATCATAAATAGGACTCATTAACACCAAATTTACCCCTTGAGACAAACCAAAATGACATTTGTGTGATATGCGATGCTTTCCATGCCAAAAGACGACACTTAGGTTTTCTTCCAAACTGAACTGGAACACTTAGAGAAAACACATGTAATGACTCTTAATAGTTGCAACGACAACATGAAAATTCAAAGTAGGCTCTGAAATTTGGATGTAGGCCAAAAAAATTGTGTGTTCTAGCAGCAATAACACTTGGTGATGCACTGGTTGAATACCAACTTCTCTGCCTTAGTCTAATCTTTCTTCCAGGTTCTAGTTTGTCAGGAAGTATTGATTCTTCATGAATATTACTCTAGCTTCCCCACTTAACCCACTTATAGATATAGTCTCCTTCATCTCTTTCTCGGTTGAACACAATCATAAGGCCGTCCATATCACAATTTTTCGATTCAAGAGAAGGGTAATGTGATTCGTGAGCTTAAGATATTCAGAGTATGATATTTCATCTCTGGTGTTGCTCCACTGTCGGTAGGCCTAGATAGTACCCCATCAGAGTCACTTTAGGAACACAAGAATTTCTTCGCTACTAGTGAGCCTAGAGAGTACACTGGTGAAGTTACTTGCTTCACCTCCCTAATCAAGAAGACTTTCTCTTATTTCACCTTTTATTTAATTATTTTAAGAGGATTGTGCTTCAACACTTATTTATTTCATGGGGTGGAAGAGTGATCCCGACTTATTGAGAGAAAAAGAGGCTGCTCCTTCAGAGAAGCATATATAAAACCTTTGATATGAGCTTGTTCGTTTAGATTTTCCTCTTGTCCTTCTCTGCTTGATTGGATTAGCATGGAAAACACTGAAACATAAAGAACCAAGCATAGAAATGAGGCCCCTAGAATAGATACAGGTATCATGGTTTCACATAAAGCTGTCTTTACATAAGGATTGTATTTTCCATCAAAACATCATCGACCAAAAAGTGTGAACCAAGACAAAGAAGAAGGACTAAAGGTTATCCAATGTTGTAGTGACAAAAGGACCTTTTCTAATTTTTGCATACATTGGAACCCAAAACACACTTACACAAAAATCTTATTCACATGAATGAAAAGACAAACTGAAAATATTGAACATGAAAAACAAACAAACAAAATAATGGACTATGTACATAGGATATGGCACAACCCCAAACTATCATTGAAAATATTGTTTCAAATCTTGGTCATCTATAAGAAGGGAGGTGATTTAAGGATAACCACCAACAATGGAACGCTTAGTGCACTTCCTGGAACTCTTCCAAATCTGGCATGATGTTGAGGTCTTATGCTAGAGGAAGTGCTCCTCATGTTTTTAATAGGGAAACCTCCGACTTTGAAAGGGAGGTATCACCCCGCATAAAAAGGGAGAACCTCAACCTGAAAAGGGAGGTATCAACCTGTGATGGTTTAAGGATGACCACCAACTCTGGAATGCTTAATGCAATCCCTGGAACTCTTCCAAAATTGATAGGAAGCTGAAGTCTTATGCTAGAGGAAGTGTCCTCTCTAATGCTTGGTAGGAGGAGCCAAGGTGAAAAAGTCTTTTGCATGAGCTATGAGGGTGTATATATAACAAATGGGTTGTCCATTCACCTCCCTTGTGACTCTTGAACTACCCTCATGACTGTTTGACTTCTCTATGACCTTTTGACTCCTTCATGACTTTTCACATTCTATAGATGACTCCTGGAATTCCACTTTACATTACATTTCTCATGTATTGAAATTACATAACCCACAAATGATGTGACAAATGATGACTCATATGCATCTTGATATGACACCTTGACAAGACATGACATGACATTGATGACATGGACTACATGATAATATGGCAATGTCAAGTCATTCTTCTTTTTGTTATCTTTGTGTCTTATTGAAATATGGTACATGTTCTTCTTCTTCCTCCAACATAAGGTTTGAAGGTAAGGAGTCTTCAGTATGATATTGATCTTTAGTTGTTGTCGCAATTAGGTGTCCCTTTTTATTTTATTGATTGATCAACTTGTCTTTGCAGCTACAAAGGTGTCTTCTAGTAAGATCCCCTTCTTCATGTCCTTCATCGTCATATTATCATGACATGATATAATACCTACAACTGATATCCACTCATGACAAAACGACATCAGTCTGATAAACCCCTAGCCTAACATGCTTCATGACAATCGCTGACTGAGTTAGAGCCAGGTGTTGGGCTAAGAGACAGACTCAAGGATTGTGTAGTTGCACAACTCAAGAGGTCAGGGGCCAAGATTGAGCCTTGAGACTGCGCAATGCGCAGTTCAGACAGGCCAAGGCAAGGCAATTATGTAGTTGAAGGGCTCAAGGAGTGATCCAAGTTTACTCAACTCCCGGATTTAACCAAGATCTTTTTTCTTCCATGATGTAGTTAGAATTTCATTTTAACAGAGCATAAATGAACATATATGCATGCTTAAGAATATGGAAACATAATGACAATCAACAAATCATAGACATGAGACGTTGATAACAGAGTTCGTGCAGTGTGGACTACGTCTCCAGGCTCGGTGTCAAGATGGTGTTGGCCACTTCATTTAGTTCTGGAAATGGTGAAAATGTACATGGACTATGTTTTTTGTCATACAAGGACATGTGCCCTACACATGAGTGGAAAAGCCTCTCCATGAGACGTTTCGCTATAGAAACTATCACTCACAATAGACCTCCTATCAGCATGACATAATCTTACACATGGTGACAATGAGTATCCCGCCATCACGGAAAAAGAGGGATCTCAATCAAAACATACATAACAATCCATGATGAATGCATCTTACATGAAATAGACACAAAGATTCTGCATCATACATCAAGCAGGAATCAAAACAACATAGTACAACTCATAGCAAATGATAAAGAAGTACATGACAACAAAACTTCATATAACTCAACTCTGTTGCTGGCTGAAGAATAGAATACTCAGCTATTGGATATGAATGCACCATCGAAATTATGGCGTCGAATAGCATAGAATCGACTGTCCACACTCTGAAATTGGACATTGTCACTCCAATCTGGAAAATGGCCTAAACGTAGCAGGCTCGGCTACAAAGCCGAACTACACCAATGAATTTGTGTCGTCGAGAGGTGTAAAATTGACTATCCATTTGTCGAATTCTGACACCAGAAAAATCTGGGCCTGTAGGAATCTTTTAGATTCCTTCACGATTCTCCAAAGATTCCCTCCTCTGGGTTGACTCGATATCTGCAACTCAAATCAGAAAAATTATCTCACCATTGAGATCCTTGTGAAATTCTGAGAAGAATGAGTATAAAGTTGGCTGCATTCTAGATCTGGGAAATTACAGCTTCCAAGGAATCTAAAAGATTCCCTCAAGATTCTCAAAGATTCTTCTCTGCTAGGAATCTGCAAATCCGCTGCTCAAAAGGTGAATCTGACCTCACCATTACGTTCCGTATGAAAATCTGAGAAAAATGACTGTAAACTTGATAATATTCTGACAAAATGAATTCTTACCTCCCAGGGAATCTTTTTAGCATCTTAAGATTCTTTGCAAAAAATTTGTCTCAAAAAGTGTGCCAATCACGGTTCTGCCCTCTAGCACTACATCATGGTTCCACCTCTAGCCTGGCTCGTGATTCCATTGTTCTGCACAGTTTCGTTCGACCTCCATTCCATTCAAATCTGACCTTCGAGCAAATGAGAAAGAATGGTTTATATGGTGTTTGTGGGCATAGCTAACAAGGACTGAGCCCGTGGCTCATTGGTGGTAGGGGCGTTTAGGAGGGTGGAGGTTTCGGTTTCGAATCCCTACCCCTCAAAAGAATGACGCGTTATAGTTTTTATTTGCAACGGTTTATGGTCCACGTTTTTCAGGCGTCGTTGTTTGTTGTAACCATTGGTGTGGCCATTATATGGTGGTCGTGTGGGTGCCCAAGCAACGGGCTAGCCGTTCCGGCCGGGCAGGTTCAAACCTCGCCTACCACGGTTCAATTGTGACAAGTTTCGTATGGTGGGGGCGTGGGCGAGGTCCACCGGTGGTGGCCCACCAACCCTAATATATAATGTTATGGTTAACACAATATGCGGGTGGTTGGAGGTCCGACGGGGTCATGGCCATTGCACTATTTTTAATAAAAAATTGTTTTTTTCAATACATATATATGGTTTTGGGGGTGGCGGGGTCCATGGCCTGCCACCTCAACATATATATATATATATATATATATATTATTTTATTTCGTTTTTATAAAAAAATTGATCATTTTTAAATTAAATGAAAATAAGGGTCATTAGGCACTTTAAAGAGGCAAAAATTTCACCTACTCTCAAGGAGCTAAGTTTCCATGCCGGTTGATGGTGAATTTTTAGGACACTTAAACCTAGCCCACTGCACAACTTTGACCAAAATTTTGACTGGCTCTTTCTCCCTCATATGAACTTGGATTTGAGTGTCGTTCACACCGTTGGAATTAGGGTGACGAGCACTTCAATCTCGCACTGGTTTCGGAGAAATGTAACCACTTTGAATTTTGACTCTTTCTGAGTCCCCTTGGACTTCTTCATGTGTCCAGAGCCACCTAGATCAATCCTCCCCATTGAGGAGCTTTTTGTCCTCCAAAACCATGAAAAATAATTTGCAACTTTTGTGTACCTTGTCTACACTTACAAGTGTCTGATAACTCACCCTTCCTTCTCCTTCACCTTTGTCCTTCGGAACCATAAGCGATGAGCCGATACCTACAACCCCTACAATCCTGTAGTACATTGTTTTTTCAAATTACATGCTTGATTTACACGACCAACTAATGACCCAAGCATCCCATACTTGCCACAAGTTTATAACACATGCTCTGTGGTCAAGTTTACATCAAAATGGAAACAATAGCCCAGCTATCAAAATAAGGCCAAAATATCATTGTCACTTCAACAAGTGATGGAAAAAACATCATCACTACAACACATGATTTACAAAAATAATTCCAAACACTATTGTTTCTTTAACAAGTGATGGAAAACACATAATCACTTTCACATCTTAACATGCAACACAAAATAAGACCAGACATCATTGTTGTTGCAACAAGTGATGGAAAACACATCGTCACTTTTACAGTTTAAAAATGCAACACATGATTGGAAAAAATAATACTAGGACATTTTACCATTCATAGAAGAACCATTTCTCATTTATCAAGGTGAATGGGTCATCTCCTTGTGGCACATTCGTTGGTCGAACCACTGTTTCATCTGGTTATGCTCGGATGCTTTGTCTTTAAGGCACAGCGCTGGATGGAGCCTCCAACATGTGGCCCCTTGGTGACTGCTTCTGCAATGACTAGAATAAGTCTTCTTCCTCTAATTCTTCTTTACCTTCTTCTTTGCCTGTTGTGGAGAGGGTCTTTCACGCCTCATCCTTTTTTGTGTTGTTATTCTTTTCCAACACTTAGAAAATATATGGTTATGTAAACCACAAAAGGTACATGTTTTTTGGTGCCATGATTTATGTCCATTATTAACAACATGATTGTAATCGAAATGAACATTTGAATATTGAGACTTGGTACACCTTTCCTTGTTGTCCCTGTTGTAATTATGGCGATGAGAGCTTGCCTCAGCTCTTTCCCTACAATGGGCACTACCATGGGATGATGGTGATGTGTTCCCATCATTCTCTTTCCTCGACGATTTCAACAATGTATTGGAAGCATTTGACACCTTTGAGCATTCTCCTTCAGTGTATCCCAAGCCTGCAAATCGATGTATTTGCACAACCTCCAATGGCTAAGTAATGCCTTGGCCATTAACACCAAGTTCTTCTTCCTCCTTATACCTCATCCTGGTAAGGAGCCTCATGTTTGTCCTTGTAATTGGTATCTCCACATTCCCAACAGAAATTATACTATGTGAAGATGAAACTGAAGGGTAATCAACATCTTTTACCTCCACTATAGAGTTGGAAAGAACTCACGAGGGCTTCTCATCATCTGTTGTTGGTGGTTCACTAGTTGTCTTGGCACATCCTCCAACTTCCTTCCTGACATACCCAAGTCCTGCCTGAAGAGGTACTTTGATAGAATTGAAAATTCCTTGGCCATTAATGCCCAAGCCTCTTCCTTAATACCCCATTTTCTTCAGCAATTCGGAGCCAATTCATGTGGTATGATTTTCAAAAACAACAAAATCATCATCAGGAAACATACATGAAGACGAAGACTTACTTTTTACCTCACAGGGGTCACATTGCAGTTTTTCCAAGGCCTCATCCTTAGCTTGCAATTGTCGTAGCAACCTCTATTTCTCCTCTTTCTCTTCTTGTAGAAGCATCTTCAATTCAACATTATCTTCTTGAAGACTCTGGTTGTTGTGCTTCAGTTCTTCTAGGGCCTCTTCCGTCGCTCGCAACTGGAGTTGCAATCGTTGCTTTTCCTCTGTCTCTTCTTGTAGAGCTTCATATATTATGTCCATATTTTGGGACACTCTGAGCATGGTCTCATACATATCTTTTCATCCCCCATCACTACATGTTCCATTGCTCACGCTCGCAATTCACATCCATGCAAAGACTGCTCTGATACCAAACTTGATCCAAGTTGACTCAACTCTCGGATTTAACCAAGATCTTTTGCTTCTGTGATGTAGTTATAATTGCATTTTAACAAAGCATAAATGAACATATATGCATGCTTAAGAAAATGGAAACATAATTACAATCAACAAATCACAGACATGAGAAGTTGATAACGAAGTTCGTCCAGTGTGGACTACGTCTCCGGGCCCGATGTCAAGATGGTGTTGGCTGCTTCATTCAGTGGTGGAAATGGTGAATATGTACATGGACTATGTTTTCTGTCATACAAGGATATGTACCCTCTACATGAGTGGAAAAGTCTTTCCACGAGACGTTTCGCTACAGGAACTATCACTCACAATAGACCTCCTATCAACATGACATAATCTTACACATGGTGATAATGATTATCCCGCCCCATGGCATCAAAGGGATCTCAACCAAAACACCCTTGGTGATAATGAGTATCCCGCCATCATGGCAACAAAGGGATCTCAATCAAAACATACATAACAATCCATGATGAATACATCTTACATGAAATAGACACAAATATTTTGCATCATACATCAAACAGGAATCAAAACAACATAGTACATCTCACAGCAAATGATCAAAGAAGTACATGACAACAACACTTCATATACCTCAACTCTGTTGTTGGCTGAAGAATAGAATACTCAACTGCTGGATCTGAATGCACCATCGAAATCGTGGCGTCGAATAACATAGAATCGACTGTACACTCTAAAATATGACACCGTCACTCCAATCTATATAATAGCCAAAAAAATAGTAGGCTCGGCCACAAAAAATAACTACACCAATGAATTTTTGTTGTTGAGAGGTATAAAATTGACTATCCATTTGTCGAATTCTGACAACAACAAAATTTGAGCCTGTAGGAATCTTTTAGATTCCCTTGCGATTCTCCAAAGATTCCCTCCTCTGGGTTGACTCGAGATCTGTAACTCAAATCATAAAACTGATCTCGCCATTGAGATCCTTGTGCAATTCTGAGAAGAATGAGTATAAATTTGGCTACATTCTGGATCTGGGAAATTTGAGTCTCTAGGGAATCTAGAAGATTCCCTCAAGATTCTTGAAGATTCTCCATTGCTGGGAATCTGAAAGTATACTGCTCAAAAGGATAATCCGACCTTTCCATTGCATTCCTTGTGAAAATTTGAGAAAAATGATTGTAAACTTGATAACATTATGACAAAATGAATTTTTACCTCCTAGGGAATCTTTTCAGCATTTTAAGATTCTCTGCAAAAATTTTGTCTCAAAATGTGTGTCAATCATGGTTCCACCCTCTGGCACTGCATCATGATTCCACCTCTGGCTTGGCTTGCGGTTCCACCATTCTGCGCAGTTCCATTCAGCCTTCGTTCCGTTCAAATCCGACCTCCGTGCAAATGAGAAAGAATGGCTTATATGGTGTTCGTGGGCAGAGCTAACAAGGACTCAGCTCGTGGCTCATTGGTGGCAGAGGTGTTTAGGAGGAAGGAGGTTGTGATTTTGAATCCCCACCCCTCCAAAAAATGGTGTGTTATATATTTTGTTTGCAACGATTTATGGTCCATGTTTTTCACGTGTTGTTGTTTGTTGTAATCATTAGTGTCACTGTTATATGGTGGTAGTGTGGGCGCCCGAGTGGCGGGTAGGCTTTTCCGGCCGAGCGAGTTCAAACCCCGCCCCCCATGGTTCAATTGTGACAAGTGTCATATGGTGGGGGCGTGGGCGAGGTCCACCAGAGGTGGCCCGCCCACCGCAATATATAATGTTATGGTTAACACAATATGCGGGTGGTTGGAGGTCCGACGGGGTCATGGCCGTCAACCTATTTTTAATTAAAAAAAAAAAATACATATAAATGGTTTGGGGGGTGGCGGGTGTCATGGCCTACCACCTCAACATAATTTTTGTTTTTTATAATAAAAGAATGACTATTTTTAAATTTAACGAAAATAAGGGTCATTGGGCATTTTAAAGAGGCAACAATTTCACTTGCTTTCGGGGAGCTAAGTTTCCACACCGGTTGACGGTGAATTTATAGGATACTTAAACCTGGCCCACTACCCAACTTTGACCAAAAATTTGACTGGCTCTTTCTCCCTCATACGAGCTCGAATTTGAGTGTCGTTCACATTGTTGGAATCAGGGTGACAGGAACTTCGATCTGGTGTTGGGTTGGGAGCAATCTGACCACTTTGGATTTTGACACTTTCTGAGTCCCCTTGGACTTCTGCATGTGTTTGGAGCCACCTAGATCAAGGAGGAAAGCTTGATTCTTGAGGCTTGAATTTTCCCACTACACAGCTCTGGGGAGACAGAGACCTAAGGCTCACACTGTTGCACAGTTCAAGGAGTCACACTGGAGGCTTGATGCTTGAGACTGCACAGTACACAGAAGAGGGTGACTGAAAGCAAGATGTGTAGGTTTGGAGCTCAAGGGTTGAGGCTAAGCACTGAGACTGTGCAGTGTGAAGTTCTGGGAGGAAGGATCTGTGAATTGGGCAGTTCTAAGTGGCAATGTCTGAGCTTGAGGGCAGAGACTTTGCAGTGCGTAGTTTATGAAGGTTGAGTGAGGTCAAGTTGCTCGGGAAGGCACTTTTCTAGATTTAGCTAAGTGTGGGATCAATAAGGCCAAAGTGAACAATGGAAAAACTTGAGCATGATCACACATTTAGAACAATTGTCGAAACAAAATTGAGCACTCAGAACACATGAACAACATAATACCCCCAATGTGGCAATAATGCGACAACTTTGCCCAAGTGCAACACTAAAGGTACACTTTGCGATGATAGTGACGACACTTGTGCAACAATGGTTGAAACTTTGGGAATGCATATAATACATGTCTATATGATAAATAAGACTCATTAACACCGAAGTTACCCCTTGAAATAAGCCAAAACCACATTTATGCGATATGGGACGCTTGCCATGCTAAAATACGACACTTTGGTTTTCTTCCAAATGGGACTCGAACACTTAGAGAAAACACATGTAATGACTCTTAACACTGGCAACAACGACATGCAAAGTCAAAGTAGGCTCTGAAATTTGGATGTAGGCCAAAAATTTTGAGTGTGTTGTAGCAGCGACAACATAAGGATAGGAGCTCATGATGCCACATGTCATTGCATAGCAGTGACATAAAAAAAATATTCCAAGTACCAACCACTCTTGAAAATTCACACTAATTAATTATGAGAGAGCCATAGTATCATGCATGGCATTGTCTACTAAGGAACAAATTTGTTCGAAGAGACAAAACCTGTCAGAATCTGGGCATTCTTTTCCTAAAAAATATGGTGGTAGGACCGCTTGAATTTTGTTTTTGATGGTGGAAATGGATTCAGCACCATCAAAAACCACTGTGGCACCCAAAATCTTGAAGCTTGACAATTGTAACCGAGATTTCCAAAACACAGATTTTACTAAAATCGTGTCGGAATTTCCATTGTTTTCTATGAAAATTTACAGTGTTGTTAGACTGCGTGTATCATGCATTGATAATGATATACTTGGATAGTTTTCATTGGCCACACAACTCCATTTGTTGAGGGCCCCACAATGATAGACCCATAGTTTCATGTAGTGATTACTACAATATTCCAACAAATCCAAGAGTCGTAGTTTAACCAGCCTTTAAATTTGCCCGAAAAATCATTGAAACTCTGGCAAGATTTTTGATCAAATCTGATAAGAATTTTTGTAAATCCAAGTTACAGTGATCAAACTTCAAGAGTTTTAGGTGTCCAAAGAGTTTTTATAATGTCTAATCTATTTCCACCATCAAAAACACGATTCAAATATTCTTACTATAAATTTTTTTGAAAAAAATAAAATAAAAAATTCAAATATTTTTTACGATCCAAAAAAATTTGCCACGATGCCCATGGAAGATCCAACAACGTCATGGACATTACAACTTTAATATGTCGTTTTCCATGGTTTGTGTCCTTCCAGAAGGAGCAATGGGTGACACGTGTTGCTTAGTACACGTGTACTAGTATTATGAAAAGATGACGTGGATTATAATTTAAAAAGTAGCGCCTCTGCCACGTGATTCAAAAGAAAGTGAAGTCGTCGTTTGATCAATCCTATTCCTAGAGTTTCTCAATAAAATTTTGACACAGCTACATCATGTTTATCAACATATGTTTATATGTGAAGTAAAGCTTAATAAAGTATTTTAAACAAATTAATAATTAAGGAAAATTTCGATATGCTCAAGTTATAAATTATGAGATGACATCTTTTGATGTCGGATTTGTAAATGGAGAAAACATATTTAAGATACGTGTTTCGACGGTGAAGGTTCATATTTTTAGGTAAAAAAAGACCCAAGCCAAAGTGAAAATGTTGATATGATGAAAAATTAGAACAAATATCAAACAAACATTAAAATTATTGGCAGATTTTACCCTGATCAGGGTGAAGAAAAGGACACAATGTAGAGAGAGGATGGCAAGCAAGACGTGGAAGCTCAAGCTACCTCTTGAGTTAATCATCCACAGGTATGCAGAGCCAGCATGCAGAGGTGGTCGAAAATCAAGGTGTGGAGGAGAAGGAATAATGGCGAGAGTAGGGGAGAATGATGGAATAGTTGGGGCGATGGAGTGTAGGATAGGCAACGAGAAATATTTAAGAGACAGCGAAAGCAAAGCAGAAGTTACCCAGAGGATTAGAAAAGTGGTGAGGGCAGAGAATAACAGTCAAAGAAAACCGGGTATTCAACTCAGGAAAGGGCAGGCGACAATGGCGGAGAGAAGAAGGGGGTTAAGAGGAAATATAGATGAGAAAGAGAGCCAAATGGGCCAGGACAAGGACAAGTAGGGAGCTCAGAATGACAAAGAGCAAGCTAGGCAAAGAACTGAGGTGCGAGGAAACCCCCAGGAAGCTAAAAAACATCTACCAACCATAGGAAGAGCGGAGAGGGCGAACAATCAGGAGAAGGAACAACCGGAAGAAGAAGAAGGTCAAGGAGAAGGAAAAATGGAAGCAGGCAGGGAAGAACAGATGGGAAAGGCGACGGTCAAGGAAGGGCAAGGCAGTCGGAGCATCAACAGAGGAAGACCCTCCTGTAGAGGCAAAGGTAGAGGTCGCAGGGGCCGAGGAAGAAGTTGGCAAGAAGACGCTTATGAAGCAGAGATGCAACATACAAATCGCCAGAAAAGAGGATGGAGAACAACAGAGCGGATGGCTCAGGATGCGAAAAAGGCGTATAACGAAGGGACGAATGAGGATATTAGAAGAATTATCTAGGAGCTGGAGAACAATGTGTTGCAGGAAGCCTCTGACCCTGAAATGGAGGACTGGAGCATTCTTTTACTGACCCAGGAAACACAAAGGGGTCGATTATCTCTGTATAAACAAGCCTTGCATGTTTATTGGGTAGTGAAACGGTTAATAGCAAAAGCCATGGAACAGGTAGCAGAAGAGATGATTGAAATGGCTCAAGGAATCCCCAATCTAAGAAGGGAGATGAAAAATCTACATGTCACTATCCAGATGCAGAATACCAGGTTAGAGGAAATTCAAACTATGCTGAAAAATATAACTAATGGACAGTGCAAGGAGGAGATCAAGACGGAACTCATGGTAGACTGAGTCTCTTTGTTCAGTCTTCATTTTAAACCTTCTGTCAACCGCTTGGAGAACCAGGTTTTTAAAAATGTTCCTAAACTGTTAGAATACTGTATGTAGGTAGAATCATAATGTTGTATGTAGGTAGAATTATAATGTTGTTCGTAGTTAAAGTAAGATACATACTGTAGACTCGGTGGAGTATGTTTACATGCCCTGAATTGCTATTCTCAGACTGATGGGGATCAATAGACCCGGTTTCCCTTCGGGGCGGGTTGAGATCACCTTTTACATGTACATATTTTATCTGCATATAATAGAATAGATCCTTTTGTAGCTTACAAAAAAAAATTATTGGTGGATTTTATAGAAAGAGTCAAGTATATAAATAATTCTTTATTGATCAAGGAAGTGGTTATGGATGTTATATCGTGATGAATTTAAAGATTATTAATATAGATTTATTTTAAATATGGATCTAATATAAGTGAGAGGGATCCAATTTTTTCACTTGTAATTTTTATAAATAAAGACATTATTTAATATTTATATAGTTATTTAATTTTTTTTATTTTAAATTTTTTAAATTTATATTTGGGCCGACATGAGCAAAATTTCAACTTTGATGATGAACGGACAGAATTACACATCGCATTGGGCTGTAGAATGAGCCTCTCGACTCAATGAATTTAAAAGATTTGTTTCTAATAAAGAGCAAGTAGTATTTTTGATGAAAAGTATTAGTTTGACTTATGTTTCATAAATTATATTTAAAAGCAATTGTCACATGGTTGAAGTGAGGTCAAGAAGGAAAAGGGAAAAATGAGGATCTCTTACATCTTTAATTTTTGTTCTTCTATCTTTTTTTTTTCATTTTTGTTGTCTCAAAACTATTTAATACTTTTACACATGTTTATATGTTATTTTATTAGTGATAAGGAAGATCATCTTTCTATATCTTTCTATATACTCTTATAACAATTATAAAATGTAATTTTTTCTTTATTATGAATAAGAAGTTACAATTTTTGACAAGGAAAAAAATATATTATACTCATTCTTTTTTACAGAGCCACGGGAATCAATAACTCATTTAAGTGACCAAAATTAGTTTTGGGATTAAATTATCTAGACACTACTATAACCCAAAAGTATATCCAAAAATTTACAAAATAGATATACAAATATCTTATTACATAGCAAGGGGCTAGACATCCCAAGACATATCTAAGAGCACCTCTATCTTAGAGGGTTATCTATCCTTCTAACATTAACACAATGAACCAAATTCTTATTATAAATTTGAACTTAGGTTGGAAGACTATAAAACCTATCTACCAACCATCTCATCAAACTACCTCTATTTTACCAAACATATCTTAAAAAAATAAATAAATAAAATGCATTCTTAAAATGAATACTTTATCCTCAGAGAAAATTTGTCACATAACAAAGGATATTGTTTATATTACTTAAGTATTTTATGTTCATTAAAAATATATTACAAAGAGGTTTAACATAGATATACACTATAAATATGGTTGATATTAAGTGGAAGAATATTCAATTTTGCCACTTTATTAATTTCAAAAATAATAATGTATTACTCTCTTTCTAGTTTTATTTGAGTGTGATGGTTTTAAATTCAAATTTGTGATTGTTAATTTTTAATATTTTATTTTTTCAAAATACTTTAAATCTTGAATTCTCAAAATATTTTAAATTTTGAATTTGAATTTGATATAATATAAGAAAATTTGGAAAAAAATTATTTAAAAAAATAAATTGTCAATAATTTATTGAAATACATCACTAAACTTAGAAGTATAACAATATATATGCCAAATCCAAGAAGTATTTTGCAATCATTTTCCATGGTTATATTCACATTAACATTACCTTCCACTTTCATCTTGTTCTTTATCTCCTCATGATAGCTCATGTTTCATCCTTTTATTAATATGTAGTGTTAACAAAGACAAAGCAATGTGGGGTCAAAAAAGACTAACCAATGCGATATTAGGAAGGTATCCATGAAAATGAGCCTCATTAACACCTACAAAGTTTCCATCTAGGCAATGGGCCTGAAAGCAAGAGACACCATGATGATGAATGAATGAGAAAGACCCCCACTTAAAGATTGGATTTGGAATTTCATGGACACAATGATATTGGGGATGTTTGGTGAAGCTAAAGAACTTGGATTGAAACATATTATATTAAAAAGAACAATATCCATTTCCATCACCAAAAATTTTGATCAACTCATGGTAAACTCAGCAATGGGATTTCTAAATCTTTGAAGATAAAAATGTTAGGTCCCTATACTACTAGTGTAACCCCTATTGTTATTAGTGCAACCCCCTTATTATATTGGTGTGCCCATGTAGTCTCCATATTGTTATTATTGTGCACCATAAAAGCCCACTATTGTTATTTTTGTGCCCTTACATTATTATTGTTATGTCAGCTTTGATTATATTATGACCCCTTAGACTCCTATATATAGAAGGGAGGTCTTGTCATTTGTATCATCCAATAATTGTTCATTTGTATAATGTAAAGGAGGTTTCCCCCTTGAATAAGCTTATTTCTAAGTCGTTGATCTATCTTCTCTATCTTTTTGTGATCTGGTTTCATACCATTTGGCATCAGAGCTTTGGATTCTAGGGTTCACTGCTCCAAACAAGTCTTCGTGGAATTTTACTATAACATTTTTTATGTGACGTTTCAAAAGATAAAAAAAAAAAATTTGAGAGAAAATCGTTCTAAACCTCGGGTCCGAATTTCAGATCTTGTCTCTCTACAGTTTCGGAGATATGATTTGCGGAAGTTACAGTTTTTGCAAGCTCCAAAATTAAATCTCAAACAGGTCATCATGGAATGTTCGCTATAATTTGTTTTCTACGAAGGTTCAGACTATGAAATTAAAACCCATTTGAGCCGCAATCGTGGTGAAGCTCAGACCCAAATTTCAAATCTTGTTTCTCTATATTTTCGGAGATATAGTCCAATCCATTTAGGGTTTTTGTAGGCTCCCGAATTACATCACAAATAGGTGACCTGGGGAAAATCGTCATAACTTTCTCTATGAGCATCAGATTGAAATTTCATAAGAAGTTACAAAAAGAGGACAACCTATAGTTTTTTGTGTATCTTTTTCAGATCCGAAGGTCGAAACAATGACACGTGGTATGTTGTACAAGTTCGCTCTATGAAAACATTATATAATCAGTTCATCATGGGCGGTTGGGCATAACTATTTCTTAGAGAATCCAATTTTGATCAGACTAGTGGCCTTGGAAATAGGACTATGAGGGCTACCACAGGAAGAAATTTCAGACCTGGGAGATCCACAATTACATAGATACAACAGATTCAATATCGAGCTTCTACAAAGTGAAAAAAGGTGTGTAGTCTTTTTAAAATTTTGCATAAGTTTGGGTTGAAAAATTAGGTTGAAGTTCAAAGGGCATAGTGAAGCATAATTATCATTAATTGATGCCCCGAGAAGTAAAATGGAAACACCTAGTAAACAACCTGAAAGCTCTAGCATGACTCATGAAGAAGAGGAAGAAATGCAACATGATATATCAAAATTACGAGACCAAATGCAACAAATTTCACTCTCACAAAAGGTAATAGAAGCTAAGATGAATGGCGTGCAAGCTAATATGAATGGCATACAAGTTAAGATGGATGGCTTGGAAGCTAAGATGGATGGCATGGAAGCTAAGATGAATTGCATGGACGCTAAGATGGAGGATTTGAATAAAGGTTTGACAAAGTTGCTACAAGAAAGGCTTCCTAATGGCAAAAGGGTAGTAGAGGAAACTAATAATGAGAACGAAAGAAATGTTAATCATGATTTGAAGAATGACAACATTAAAGATTCTAAGAAATACATGGAAGCTTTCAATGAAGGTTTGACAAAGTTGCTACAAGAAAGGCTTCTTAATAGCGAAAAGGTAGTAGAGGAAACTCATGATGACAACAAAAGAAATGTTAATCATGATTTCATAGACTCTAACATTGGAACAAAGACCCACCATGTTCCAAACATCAATATGAGGAAGTTTGATGGCAAGGATCTCGTAACATGGATACTACAGATGGAGCAATATTTCGATCTCCATAATGTGAAAAACACACAAAAGGTACACATTACAACTTTATATTTGCAACCAAATCCATTTGTATGGTATCAATGGCTTTACTCTCATAAAGAAATTGTCACTAGGGAAATTTTTACCGAAGAAATGATAGCACATTATGAGGATACAAAAAGCAACACTTTTTTTAGCCAATTGATAAACCTCAAACAAAAGGGTTCAATGATGGAGCACAATGAGGACTTCCAAAAATTGAATATAAGGGTAAAAGATATTCCAGAGGAGCATATGATTGATGCGCTCATAGGGACTTTAAAGGATAACATCCAACATGAGGTTCACCTTTGGGAAGTTGATTCACTGGAGAAGGCATTCAGATTGGCAAGAAAAATGGAAAGAAATATTATGGCAACAAGGAATCCTACCGCTCACAACTATAAAGATGGAAGTGTTGTTTCCCCTCGCCTTCCACAACCTACAAGGTTGACACCACAACAATTGGAAGAAAAAGGAGAAAAAGGGCTTTGTTACAGTTGTGATAGAAAATACACTAAAGGTCATAAGTGTTCTGAGAAGAAATTAATTTACATAGGTTGTGAAGAGGAGGAAGAAAAGGAACAAGAAATGTCAAAAGAAGAGGGTATACACCAGGAACAAACCTAGAGAAAGAAGAAATGAATCTGATCATATCTTGTAATGCATTTGCCGGAATTACCACTCCTCAAACTATCAATATAGAAGGACATATCAAGAAGAAAAAGGTATTAGTGTTGATTGATTCAGGCAGCACCCATAATTTTATTCATTGTAAGATAGCCAAGGAATTGAATTGCTTCCTATATCCAGCACCAGAGTGTCAAGTGATTGCAAGTGGAGGAACCATAAATTTCTCTGGAAAGTGCCATAATATCAAGCTATCCATGGGAGAATATGTATTGAGTAGCCCAATGCTTTCCATTCCAATGGGTGGTGTCGATGTTGTAATTGGATTCCAATGGCTACAATCCTTGGGTACAATAGCTTTTAATTTTCAAGAATTTTTCATGAAATTTTCTTCTGAAGGAAAGGAAGTTGAATTAAGGGGTATCACATGGAAACCGGGAAATATAATCAACTCTAATGGAATGACAAAGCTTCTAAAGAAATAACAAAGAGGCGTAATTGCATAATTATGTTCGCTAGAGGTTCCCACATCAAAATCATCTATTTCTCCAAATCTCCAAAAAGACTTGGACAATCATTCCAAGGTATTTGAGACCCCCAAAGGCCTCCCACCTATTCATGATCATGCTCATGATTTTCACTCGATACCAAGAAGTGTTCCTCCAAAAATTAGGCTTTACAGATATCCATATGCCCAAAGGAGTGAAATTGAACGTATGGTTGCAGAAATGCTAGAGGTTGGTATAATTATTCAACCAAATTCAATAAACAAAGCAAGGGATGAATGGAAGAATGACGAATCAGGGTGGGAACTCATTCAAAAGTTGGAGAACTTGACAAGGAAGGAAAAATCATATTGGAACCTGAAGCAGTCACAAAACTGAGAAATCGATTGCTACCAAGTAGATCAATTTCAGAGTATCTCATCAAGTGGAAGAACTTACCCGCTGAAGATTCCACATGGATGGATGATAATTTTATACGGAAGCATCCAGAACTACTCAAGCGTTGAGGACAACACTTTTTGAAGGAGAGGGGCATGTTAGGTCCCTATACTGCTAGTGTAGCCCCTATTGTTATTAGTGCAACCCCCTTATTATATTGTTGTGCCCATGTAGTCTCCATATTGTTATTATTGTGCCCATAGAAGCCCACTATTGTTATTGTTGTTCCCTTACATTATTATTGTTATGTCGGCTCTAATTATATTATGTTCCCTTCGACTCCTCATATATAGAAAGAAGGTCTTGTCATTTGTATCATCCAAGAATTGTTCATTTGTGTAATGTAAAGGAGGTTGCCCCCTCCAAGAGGCTTATTTCTAAGGCATTGATCTATATTTTCTATATTTTTGTGATCTGGTTTCATAAAAAAAGATAACAATACTAATTAAATGAATTAAACTAACCTAACTAGATAGTTCACTCGACAAATTGAATTGTCAAAATTTCTTTTTGATTGACCTAATTTGACTAAATTTAATAACTATGTTTTAAATTATTCACAAAAACAAATAAATCAAATATTAAATTCATAAATATACAACCAACCAAATGATAACACCATTTTAATTTCTCTAAGTATATAATTTTACTAGAAAAATAGTTCTCACATTTTTCTTGTTTACATAAAGTTGTTATATATCTTTTAGTGAAAATCTATGTAGCGGTTGATAACCATCAAGTAGAATATCAATCCACTACGATTGAGACATCAAGTATGCTAAATCATGTCAAATTTAAAATCTTATTTGACTTTGGTGCAACAATTTGTTTCATTTCACCATATACATTAAAAAAAATATGGGATGGCAGCCTATATGAACAATGCCTTTAAATAAGTTGAGATGACTTTTGGGGTAAAGAAATAAGTAGGACCATTGTCTCCTCACAAACTCCGAATATAGATCCTTAGGAACCCTTAGAGAAATATTTTAATTTGTAGCGCAATAATGAGGAAAATGAATAAATGGATTTGGACACTCTCGACCTCCCAAGAATTGCTAAGGCATGGAAAGATAAAGACCCAAAATCTCTTGTGGAACATCAAGTCCAAATAATAAGCAAAGGAATTCTCAAATCAAGGTAGCAATCCAAAAAAGCATCAATAGGACAAACAAATGCTAATCCTTTAGGTTTTATATCCAAACTATGAAGGACACTAGAAAGTAGCACAAGAATGAGAAGAAAAAAGGTCATAAGAGTAACCAACAAATGCCAGAAGAATTGAGTGACATTCTTGTCGTCTAGGGTAGAATAAATTTGATCTCAGAGGTTTATCCCTCCACCAAATCATCTCCCCCATGAAGATAATATCGTAAAATATTAGAGGCCTCAATTACAAGCGAAATCAAAGCCTTCTCAAAGGCAATTGGCTCATGAAACATCCAACCTTTGTGATGATTTAGGCAACTAAAATTTCCTATCAATTTGTATTAAGTTTGACAGAAAAATGGGGACGAGGATAACAATTAGTAGCTCTTGATGCCCAATATCAATATGAATGTCTCACTATCACCCAGAACTCTCAAGAAGTATTCATCCTTAACATATTTTCTTTTCACAAAATTCTCACTATAAAATTTCAACTCATAGGATTGTCAAAAACTTGTTTTCTTTCAAATGTCTAAGGGCATTTACTGCCCAAAGACAAGATGCATTTTCTTAACTCCATCAAGAAGCTTAGTATTCCCATCTCCCTAAAATCTTGGATCCTACTGGGGGATTTTTATTTGATAAAATATTAGGAAGAAAAAATGGTGGTGGTAGAAAGCTAGAAGTGAAATCCATCCTCTTCCAAGATCTCATGACTTCTTCTCATTTGGCTTACCTCGACACCATCAACAACATCTATACTTGGAACAACCATAGAGGTGTCTCCCAATAAATAGCTTGAAAGTTGGATAAGTATCCCATATTCGAAAATATCATGCCTAGGGAAATTTTTATGGAGGATTCCATCCTCGCTAGCCATGGCTCAGATCACTAGCCAATAAAATTAGACATTGAAATCAAGTCTCACCCCATAAATATACCTTCTTTATTAGAGCCTTTTTGGCTCCAACATTTCAAATTCCAATCTATGATAAAGGATTAGAGTGATGAACTAGACAACTTGGAAGGATCAACCACATTCTACCTACAAAGGAAGTTGAAACACATTAAATATCATCTCAAAACTTGGAACACGGAAAATTTTGTGAAGATCACTCAAGAAAAATAGAACTTGGAAGCCTAAATGGGGTGCATCTAGCAGAAAGCCATTCATAAGGAATATCACAAGACCTCATAAAGGAGGAAGTGCATACTCTTACTTTTCTTAAATAAAGAAGGAAACATGAAGAGATACTTTGGCAACAAAAATAGAGAATTAGATGGTTGAAGGAAGGAGAGCGAAATACTGCTTTATTCCACGATTTAATGCTTCAACATCATAACCACAATCATATTTATTCTTTAAAAAACCATGCAAGTTCCAAGGTTTAGGATCATGAGCACATTGCTAATGTTTTAGTTCTATATTATAAAGAGTTATTATTTGACCCCAAGTTGGACTGCTCAAAGGCTATACAAAAATAGTTCAACACATTTTGCCTCTAGTTACCAAAGAACAGAACGAGGCTCTCTTAAGAGAGATATTTGTTAAATAAGTGGAAGAGGTAGTAAAATATATGCCTCAGAACAAGGCCCCTAGACTAAAAAACTTCATTACTAAATTTTTCAAGCCTTCTGGTTAACAATCGATCATGACATCTAGCTAGTAGCATAAGAACTAAGGATATTGAAAACCATCCTGAAATAACTTGACACTACCTTCTTCACTTTAGTTCCCAAAAAGGAAAAATTCAAGGACCCTAGAATCTTTTGACCCATTTCTCTATGTAACGTAATGTACAAAGTGATAACTAAAATAATAGCCAATCACTTCAAACCCATCCCGCCTCAACGCATTTCAGCGAAACAAATGGGTTACATGGATGGCATCACATTCTAGATGGTATAATGATTGTGCATGAAACCATTCACTCTTTAAAATCCTCCAAAAAATATTCCATGCATCTAACACTTAATCTCTCTAGGTCATTTGGTAAACTCAATTTGATCTTTCTTTGCAACATTCTTTACGCCTTTAGCTTCAACCCAAACTAGATTTGTTGGATCAAGGGCCTTAGCTCTTCAACCTTGTTCTTTATTTTTCTAAATAGATTACCTACTACACCTCTTTTGGCATCTCTTGGTATCCGAAAAGGAGATCTAATGTCACTTTTTCTCTTTATTACAACAATTGAGGGTCTCAGCTAGGCATTGAAAGCAAGAATTGAAGAGAAAAAAATAAAAGGACTACATATATTTAGTGGTGATGTCCCTCTATCACATCAACAATTTGTGGATGATACATTGGGTATTGGAATTCTAGCTATTCAAGAAGACAAAAAATTTTCTCAAATTACGAAGGACTTCTCTCTTGCCTCAGGTATGGAAATAAGCAATGTTAAATCTTAGGTGTTTTTTCCTTTAACATGCCTTTGGTTGTGCAAGAACATATTGAAAATATGCCTAGTTTACAAATCAACAAATTTCCAGCAAAATACTTGGAAGCACCACTTTTGGATAGTTCCCTCAAACTCAGTTTATGGGAGGCTCTCATCAACAAATTCAATAGCAAGTTGAATAGTTGGACCTTCCAATCACTAAACTAAGAAGGAAGACTATTCCTACTCAAATCGGTTCTATAGGATTTTCCCAAGTATCTATTGCTTTCTCTAATGGTTCCCTCCTCTATCCTTAACTCAATCAAAATCTTGCAAAAATATTTCTTGTGGGAAGGAGAAAAGTTGGAAAAAACTTGAGCGCTTGTATCTTGGGATAAGATTTATAGACCCAAACTAAAAGGAGGTATGGGGCTAAGAGATCCTTCAACTTTAGTTTCCATTATGGGAGCCAATATCTAACATTGTTGGCTCCAAGGAGGTTAATACCTTTGGAAATGTATCTAAATGAGAAAATATGCAAAACACATTCCTATGAGTAGCTCATAAAATTTCCTTATCCCAAGAAATATACTCCATTTGGAATCTAACAAAAATAAGGAATGAATTTTATACAACAACATTACTTTTAGAAAATATGTGATGGACAAACAACTGTGTTTTGGGAGGACTCATGGAAAAAAGGCCAAAAATTCCACAACAAAAATTATTTAAGGGATGTACACCTAACATTACTTCCCAAGTCCTTAACAAATTCAAATGTTATTGGGATGCCTCTAACTTGAATTAAACATGGAGATAATGGTTAATTTCAATGGAATGTAACCCCAAGCCAAAGGAGGATACTTTGTCAAACTTTTGGTGGTAGCTTTAGAAAAGACTCATCCCAGAATCCAACTTAGTTGATAAAATGCAATGGGGTTACAAACCAAGTGTTGAAAATGATACTGAGAGGGGGGGTGAATCAGTGTTATCTTGTTCTTTTACCAAATTTACATTTTGCATATCAATACCATAAATAATGAGCATGAACAAGAAAAAGCAGACATTCACATCAAAGAACACCAGATATAAGGTGGAAACCCAATGTGGGTGAAAACCACCTGCTACAATATGTCTCTATCTTCTTTCAAATTAGAAACTCCTTTTACAATGGTCTTGTACTGGTGCAGTCCTTTACCAGTACGCAGGCTGCAACCTGCAGAGAGCTACAACTCTCTCCGTTTTCCAGTCTCTCCTGGAAGGGAGCTACAACCCCCTACTTCTTTTCAAGGACCACTTTTCATAAATTTTCAAACTGGATCCATATATATCAAGTACATATAATTTATACAGTCAGCTGCAGTAACCAGATCAACAATAACAGAACAGGACCCAGAACATCTTATCAATAGAAAAATTCAACCAACAGAAGATCTTAAAACAGATACGCAATTTTCCTTTTACTGGCCCGCGTCGCTACGCACTTCACCCTCTGCTTCTCTGCTTATACCCGCAGAGCTCCTTCTGCTATACTGCGGGACCACGCACTGCTCCTTTTACTGATCTGCGTACAATACGCACCAAAATGTACTATCGCGCCGCGTACTGCACAGTAGGCACGCACTCAGAAGAACTATCGCGCCGCGTACTGTCACAGTAGGTACGCACCCAGAAAGACTGTCGCGCCGCGTACTCAAACAGTAGGTACGCACCTGAACCACTGTCGCGCTGCATACCCACGCACTTCACCTTTGTCGTCTCTGCGTACCCATGCACTGCCACTGTTGATCACCTGCGCACCTCTGATTAGGGCCAAAATACAATCAGATGCTCAGATCTGATCTTGCGCTCGAGAGATCACCCTTCACAGATTCGCTTTCAACTTCTCTTTTATAGATCGAGCTTTTAAACCGAGAACCCAATCTTTCATATCTTAAGATATTCAATACTCAAAGATACCCAAGCCAAGTGATCTCCTTAGCTTTATATAGGCAAGATCTTCTTCAAATCATGGACTAATACCACGGGCCAAAACTATGATAATACAATACCGTCAGCTAAATACCATAGGAAACCCCATGTGTGCGCGCTTTACTGCCTTGAAGTGTGTGCACTGGGGTACGCACCTCATAAATGGATAATCTGCGTGACTAGACGGGGTCCCTGCACGGCGTACCTGCGGGTACGCACCTCCTGAACGGTTCTCCTGCGTACTTCTTTATTTTCATCAAATTGAGAGCCATGCCATGGGTGTTGCCATCAAGTACAACATCTGTAACATATAACCATACCAGAATCATAATGCCAACAATCTCCCCCTTTGGACTTGATGGCAACCTCAAAATCTTCAGCTTCAATCTCCCCCTTTGACATCAAGGGCAAAGGGTTATGCTCCCCCTAAGGACATGCTCCCCCTGAATATGAACCAGATCTGCAAAGAAGAACCATAATCCATCAGACACCATTAATGACCAAGAAAGAGATAGAGACATATTACAGCTATATTCAGATCAGCTCCCATGAT
>APFE030995986.1:546217-561901 GCA_000404065.3 Pinus taeda | reverse complement strand
TTATGTACACTCAACATCTTGTATGAATATATTACTTATCCTATAATGGATATTTTCATATTTCAAATATTCTGAATATTTTGCTACATATACAAACTTTTTCCATTGCAATATCAATCAACATTGGCTGGTCTATATAGAGGAAACCTCTGCAGACACAACTCAACAAATACTTCACACAGACATTAATTTCAATACTCTAGCCAAAATGCATAATTTCGAGTAAGTTTAAAATACTTGGTTACACCAAGACACATGCCAGCTCTTACAGTTCTAGTATGACAATTGGACAATCTGGGCTTGTGATGTGATACAAATACTTTGCTAGTGCTAGGTCCGAAAACTTCTTCACATCAATGTTGTCATGGCCTCAATATTTCAGGTTCTCATCTGTGTTGAGCATGTTCCCTTGTCTAAGAACTCCAAGCAAAACCATAGGTGTCACCATGACGTACTTTGGGTGCTTTTTTAGATGGGTTGACTCCACGCTTGGATTTCTGGGTGGCACATACACTCTTGGAAATTGACCATGTATTGAACCAAACGGACCTGTTGTTGTTATTGGGGTTTTACTTGGTGTTGCGGTTTACGCAGGGGTGGAGATGATTGTGATCCCCCTGTTGTCATTATTCTTTCTTGCTTCTTATGTGTAAACACTCCTCCCCTTATTGTTCGCATATTGGATACTATCTTTCCTATAACTCTTACTCTCTACTACCTTGAATCTCTTAATTATCACTCTTCTCTTCAAAATCTTCAAGCACAACAAGCCCATATAACTAAGTGGGAGTAATTTATACCTCTCTTCCATACTACATGGTTATCTAGGAACCATAATTCCAAAATATTTCAAACGCAATTTAATATTCCTTAACATTAAATTCTCTAGGTGGATGTTATATTAGTATGTGGACCTAGGAAGGTGGACGCCTTGTCAATAGTCACTCCTATCAGATCTGCCGATTTGGAGGGATTTTGTCATTAAAGGGCATCCACTTTGTTAATAATTAAGTGAATTTTTATCCTTTACAGAAATGTTATGTCTAAACTATGTGATCAATTGTGATGTTTTCCGACACTTTCTCCCCTTTCCGTTTCTGCTTTTTCCATAGTGTTAATGCCTGATAGTTGCTTGCTTTTTAGTAAACCCAAGCAATCATAAATTATGATGAATGTGTGAATTTCTCATGTGTTTGATGCTCTTCCTTATAGCATCGCCCCCTATTCTGTGCAGTCCCCTTTTTAGTCTAACAACACACACACACACACACACACTGCAATCCCCATTATATTGCAAAGATGTTCTTATGATTGTGTCTCAACACAAACTTAGTCTGATGATAACTCAAAAATCCCTCAATAAATGAATAAGCCTCTTGTACTCCTACATTCTCAACACCTCATCTATAAATGGTGATCCAGGAGGATTTTGATGGCCACCTGCGTATCCATTTGGTTTCATCATTTTCCTTGATTATAAAAACATTTACTATTTTTAGCAGTTTTTTGGGTCTTGAACTTTCGAAGTTGTTTTTACCCCCTAAACGACATTTTTTTGAGGTGTGCAAAGAGCTATCGACTTGCTACAAATCCTATAGTACTCAAAGATATCTTTCGAACAAGGTATCGTATGCACCGAACATAGATCATATGACTAAGTTATAACCCCACAAAGTTGGATGCCCAACTAAACCCAAAGGGGCCCACAAACTCTTGGTGTTCCATCTCCCAAGGTTAGGGTTTTGGTTGTTTAGGGTTTCCCTTTGTTGTTCAATAATAAAAAGGCCCTTGAGCCTCACTCTAACACAATTCAGAGGCATGTAGCTGCCACATCTATTCTTAGAGAGAAGCTACCATCACTTGAGCTAGTTTACTTTCATTCCATTTTTAAGCATATTTCAGTTCTTTGATATTAATGAAAAGAAGATTTATTTCTGTTGCATCTCTGTGTTTATGTTTATATTTGTATTCTGTTGCATTCCTGTATAAGTCTAGATTAGTGGTATCAACGCAATCTGCTCTTTCTTTATTTTTTTTTTGCATGTCCCCAATGAGGTCAGGGTATAAGGAATTAGGGCTCAAACTGGTTGAACCTTTGCAATACCAGCATCAAAAACCCTAATGACATCCCATGGTGGAATAAAAGGAAGATGAGGGAGTAGGAGATCCTTTCAAAATATTGCTCGAGCAAGCCCTCGAGTGACAAAGGAATGTGATGATTGATAAATTTGCCCACATCCTTTGACGACTACCCATAGGCAACACATATTCATCCAACAACCACTCTGGAGGTACCACTCTCTTTAAGGTACAAGTCAACTTTGACATTCCCATATTTGAAGGCTAGATATATGCAGATGTTGTAGATAGATGGTTAAATTTGTTGGAAGGATATTTTTCGGTTCATGACTTTTCCAATCACGAAAATATTATTTTTTCACTCCTCAAAGTCACCCCCCATATCAAGGACTAGTGGGAAACCTACTGTAAATCGAAGGATGAGAGGGAACCCTCACTATTTTTAGGTGCACCCACTTGGAATTGTTTTTGAGATGCCATCAAAGAAAAATATTACCCTGTCAAAAGATTTGAAGATAAATACATAAAGTGAACCATGTTGTGGTAGGGAAGGGACCAAGACGTGTCGGAGTTCAAAAAATTATTTCATATCCTTCACATGAAGTTGGGTATCAAATATTTTGAGTGACATTTTGTACTCAAGTTCCATGACTATCTACACAAGTACATCTAGGGCAAGATGGAGTTCCTAGACATCCCTCACTTAGCACTGCCTATTGATATGTTGTCAATATCGAGAAAAAATTTAAACAAAAGAAATAATACTTCAGATATACGAATTTAAAGCAAGGAAAAGGCACCTCAAAGTGCAAAACAAAGGAAAAATCCAAGTCAAGGTGACCCAGGATGACCCACCAAAGCCAAAAGAAAAGAAAAACACCAAAAAGACAAAGAAGGACACATGGAAATAGTGTGAGTTCCATAAAATCCCCATTCACAACACAAGTGAGTGTCAAGCCAAGTAGTGATTGGTGGCCGAGATGAAGGCTTCTAAATCAGGTGCATGTTCCGACTCTGAGTTAGAACTAGACAAGGGGAATGAAAAAGGGAAGCATATTCTTGACGCAAATTCTAATGCCATTGTTTCCACCACTAAGATCAAGAAGGTTGAGCCTGAAGATCCAGAGGAAGGGGAGAAACTCTTCGACTCAGAGCTATGGGTGAAGGGTTCTCCATTGCAGTTCATTGTTTCCAGTGGAAACAAAAATAACCTCATTTCAGTAGAGGTTCTGAAGTGGTTGGACCTACTAACCACCCCACACCTATAACCATACACCATTGGGTGGTTTCACTAAGGACGAGATCTTCGCGTCAGCTAGTAGTGTCACCTTCCCTACAACATTAACCCCTTCACAGATGAGGTATTGTGTGATGTTTCTCCTCTTGAAGTTTGTGATGTATTATTAGGACAACCATACTTGTGGAAGCGACATGCTTTGTATGAGTCTAGGCCTCGTATGATTATTATTGCTTTGGGAAATAAGTTATACATGAAACCAAAGGTAGCATTTCCTATCGCCACATCTTTGATCTCTGCAAAGTAATGCAGTAAGATCATTTCCCATACCGAGAAATTTTTCTGCCTTATGATTTTCCCTCAAGGCAAGAATAAGACTATGGCCACATCTACAACCTCCAGGCATGGCTCTTCCATATGGTAGTAGCATATAGACAAGGTCTTGGAGGAGTACAAATATATCTTAACCTTACCCAAAGGGGCCACTTGCACTTTCAGGCCAAGCACTCCATCGATCTGATCCCAAGCGTGCCACTACCCAAGGGATCGATATACCAACGCTCTGTTATGGAGAATGATGAAATTAAGAGGTAGATTCATGAACTATTGTAGAAATGGCACATCAAGCCAAGTTCATCATTATGTGGGAGCCTGATCATGTTCATATAAAAGAAATACAACACCTGGAGACTCTGTATTGACTATCGAGCACAAAATAGGATCACTGTCTAGAATAGGTATCCAATCCCACTTATTGCTGACCTTCTGGACTAGCTCAAGGGGGCCAAATATTTTAGCAAGATTGATTTAAATTCTAGTTATCACCAAGTGCCAATCAAACCCTCCGATGTGTGGAAAACTACCTTCAAATCCAAGGAGGGCCTTTTTGAATGGCTTGTCATGCCTTTCAGGTTGATGAATGCCCCCGCAACCTTCATGATGATGATGGATGATGTCTTGCGGCCCTTCACCAACTGATTCGTGGTAGTGTATTTGGAGGACATACTGATCTTCAGCCAGAGTTGGGAAGAGCATCCACACCATATTAAACAAGTCTGTTAAACCCCGTGACAATAGAAATTGTGTGCCAATTTGGAGAAATGCACTTTTAATATGACCCGGGTTCAATATATGGGGTACATCATTGATAAGTGGGGTGGACATGTGGACCCAGCGAAGATACAAGTTATCTGATATTGTCCATCCCCACCCACTCTAATAGAGCTAGGCAACTTTCTGGGTTTTGCTAATTTCTATCGCAGGTTCATATTGGGTTTCTCTCATATCACTTGGCCTTTGAGTCAAGTTAAAAAGGGCGGAGAAAAAAAAAAAATTACTCTAGTTTGAATATGAATAGAAGGAATTTTCAAAGTTGAAGCATTACCTCTGCTCTGCACTATTGCTCACATTACTAGGCCTGCAACAACAGTTTGAGATTGATACATATGCCTCCAACTATGCTATCAGGGTAGTTCTTACTGAGCAGGGGCATTCATTGCCATGTCACAGGCCTTAGGCTAGTGTATATAATATCTTTTCCATAATAAATGAACCGACATGACTTCATGAACATTTTTTTCTAAATTTATGTTAAGGCCGACTTGAGTTCAGTTAAATGTAGCTGACTTGATTATGATATTACTGAAGCCAATAGAAAGAGACTTGATGGAGAATTCCTTTACCAAAAAAACATATTGAATTTGACTCAAATAAATAATCCTAAATCCTACAATGGAGGCTTGACCTATAACAATTGACCCAAGCATGAAACACATGCTTTAACAAGTCAATTCAATAATAATAAAATAATTGTTTTTTATTTTCTTTTGACATATATTACATTTTGAATTCAAGTACAATATTGAAGACCGAACCTAGTTACATTCTTAAACAAAGATTTGATCATTTAGATCTTAAATTTTCCCAATAAAACTAGTGCATATTTGAGCTTGTCCTTTAGCTCACAGACCTTGGATTGTTTACAGTTCATTGCAACCATTCTTTTTGCAACCACACTACAACTATTTGATATACTAGATGTGCTTCTTCAAATCACATATCTAACTTTCTTCTTGCATATCTAACCCTCTAACACTCAGATATGACATTCTTCTTCTAGATCTAGCCTTCCAACACTTATATGACTTCCTTCTCGCAGATATGACTTTCTAGCACTCAGATCTGACTTTCTTCTTGCAAATATGACCTTCTAGCACTCAGATCTAATATTCTTCTTGCAAATGTAGCTCCTCTAAGGAATATGTGTGGCTAGGTCCTTTAGCCGCCCTCTCTCCATAAGTGAAAGTCCTTCTCCACTTGTGTGTCTATGCCTCTCCTTTTTCCTATTAGTTATACTTTTGTGTAAGTGATATTGGGGGTTTTCCTTTTCCATCAAGAAACCCCTATTTTACCACTCAAAAACAAATTATATTAAACAATAAATTAACTTGGGTCTAAAGCCCAAAAATTTGGGTCAAATCGCCAACCACTTGGGTACTTTTCCCAACCAACTTTTGGTGGGTTTTTACCACTCGAAACTATCTTTTGAGTTACCCAATTTTCAACGGGAAATTGTATGCATGTTGTGTGTTTGATTTTATTCATTAAAGGATGTATATTATCTTAATGATATTTAATATTGCAGGTAGTATTATAATTTTTTTCATTTTATTCTTCCTTTGTCCCTTTGTTATTTCCATTATTTTTCCTCTTAAAGGTAATTATCTTGAATAACATTTTAAAAAACATAACAAAGTATTTCATCTCTTTTAGACATGCTAGCTGAAGAGGATAAAAGTTCCCTTTATTTAAACAGAGAGTTTGTATTGAGCTATTAATTCTAAATTCTTCACACTTTTATAGTTTGACGTCTTATACCTCAACATTGTTATATATTCACATAACTTGGGAATACAAAAATATAAATATTACATTTGGTTTGAGGGATACCCCCTCTGGTTGTTGGATTCTTCTAGTTAACCTAAAGCAAGGAGGATATTTTTCCTCTGTAATATGCCTTTGGATTGTTATTTTCCATAGAATAGTCTCAAGGATACAATATCTTCCATGACTAATACTGAGAAAAAATTATTCTGCAATCCTAGTATGAATAGCACATCCTTGGCTTCCAACATTCCTTTTGTCTCTATATGAAACTTAACATTTCCAACCACCTTCGTTGCATACTTTGCATCACTACCAAGCTCCACATGTAAATATGATTCAATCTAAGTCAAACTACTAAATAACACACATGTCTTTTTCATATGACGTGATGCACCACTATCCAGGTACAAAAACACTCCTAGTGTTGGCGTTGGTAGATAGATAAGAGATAAAATGAAGTCATAAATTTGAACCTCTTTTGATGTTATTGCCTATTGTTGCTTCTCGTTTCCTTTATTCCTTTTTGGACATTGTGATGCATAGTTCCCACTCTTGTTGAAATTGATGTACTTGATTTTACTCGTCCTTTTCCTTTCTTAATTGAGAGATAATCCCCTCATTGTTACATTTGTGATCCTTTCATTTTTCATTTGTGGCTATACCAGGCAAGTCCAAGTTCTCCTCTTTGTCTTCCTACTTATTGACCTTAGACTCCTCCTGAGTTTCTTCCTTGATGCAATCATCCTAAAGTCTCTCCCAATTGATAAGGCGCTCTTGGGCATAAATTCCTTTGAAAAATGGTTCTCATGACATGGGAATAACATTCAGTGCCACATTCATGAGCTCAACATTCTCTAGCTTCTCCCCAATGTTTGCAAGTTGATCTCGTGTCTAGGTGATCCTCATGAAGTAACTCGTAGCATTATCATATTTTGACATCTAGATGGATATGGGCTTATTTTTCAAGATCTTTTTCATGTTCATGTCGTTGCTTTTGAACATGCCCGCTACAACTTTGTACATTTCCCTAATTGTCTTTCTTTATTCCAAGTGAGAAATCATGTGATCCTTCAAAACATCCATGATGACACTTTGAGCTCTAATGTCCTTTTTCTGGGTTGCCAATTGTATTGGATCTATTGGAAATTGGATCTCCTTATCCAAAATCTTTCAATGATCATTCTGCTTCAACAACAAGGTAACCCTCGCTTTCTAGGGTAGGAAATTTGATGCTACATCCAAATGGTCTTCAAATCTGAGACTAGTCATTGCAATATCTGATATGATAAGTCCTTGCACCCACAAGAATAATGCTAGTGTACAAAGCAACTAGGATCTCCCTCGTGGATCTTTCTTTCTCCTTTGATACAACTATTGAAACTAATCTATTGCCAAAACCCTAGCTAGTATAGTCTCCCTCTCTCCCTTTGAAGGTTAACATTGTCAATCCTGCTAGCTGCACTAGCCAAAACAAGCTATCTTTTAGTATTGTCCTTTATACCTGCTAGCCACATGTAGCTCCAATCATTATTCATGTTGTTCATACAACCCGTATGGCTATCGTGCAATTATTGTAACTAGTAATTCTAGCATTTTTCCTATGTTCTAGCACACTCTAGCACCCTTTTGCACATGTTTGTCCTAACACTAACAACCTGTGGGTAGTTATGGCTCTATTTCATTGGAAAGGTAAATATTAAACACCATGCACTAGGCCAATAATTGGTTGACTACCTTTTCATCTTGTCCATTAAATATCACTTTATTTGTATTCCATGGACAAGATATAAAGACAGTAAGACAATAATTGGTTTAGTGCATGGTGCTTAATATTTTCCCACTATGTAAGGTTGTGGTCAAGTAGATTGTGAGGGAAATGCCTCACAAAGTGGGAAAAAAACCCATCCCTGGAGTATTTTTCCATCCTTCTAGGATAGGTCCTTTGGCATATTTAGTTACATGGGAATAGAACCATCTTTGATAATCAAGTTCCAAATATACGACATGTGTTGCATGTTGAAATTCGATTGCAAATTTAAATTTATGACCTTGATAATTGTTACCCACGAATAGTTGGTGACCTCTATAGGATAAATTTTCTCCTTGATTTGTCTTCAGTCGGAAGCCAACACCCCCTTGTAGCCACTAGATAGCTCAAAGAGCCACCATTATTTCCCCCCCAAGCCAACCATTATGTGCCCTCACCCATTTGTTTTGATCGTATGTTTAAAGGTGGACCTTGTAACCCTAAAGGTATGGTTTTTCATTATGAAATTGGGTGTTTTTTGCTTTCTTGTTTTGGACGCATTTGGACATGGATTAGTGGGTGGATTTGGTAGAAAGAATGGGATTGGTCTGTACTCTTGTTCCCTTTCCCAACTTGGTGGTTAATCTTGTATCCTAGTCCTGTGGGGTCTCCTTTATTGGATACTAGATTTAGGAGTGGAACTACATGGCAAACCCTAATTTTGTTCATGTGGTCTCGCTTCCCTACACCATATATATCACTCCCATTCACTCATTATAGCCCCTTTCCACATTTTTTCCATTCAGGTCCACAAGAATTTAGCCTCCCCATCCCCTTGTCTACACTTTGGGTTGAGACTAGAATGATGCCTCAAAGGTTGATGTAGCTAAAAAGAAATTCAAAGGCATAATTTGGCCACTTACAATAGGAAAAGTACCACAAAATGAAAAATACGGTCAAGATATAAAAAGTTAACGTTTGTGAAAAATCCAAACTTGAGCTCTACCCCTTCTCATTATGGTCATCACACTGGTTCCGAGGGCCCTTATGTGTGCCCCCTGCATCATTAAGGAACTCATGATTGTCCCAACCTCTAGTGGGCGATGAATTGTATGACCTTAACGGGAGTAATCAATGCTTTATCATACACATCATGCTATCATCCCCTGGAGTCCCAAGAAGTTAAAAGAAAGAAAATTCAATAGAAGGAAAAAGGCATATGAAGAAGGGTGGAAAAACAAAGGCTAGGGTAACTCATGTACCACAATTTCTCCCTGCTACATCCATATACCTAATGTGTGGTATTTCTCCATCACAACCTCCCTTGTACCATGGCATGTGTCTTGGAGCCTTCCCTATTGCCCCACTCTATTCCAACATCATTTCACATGACACCTGTAATTTTACAGATGTACCATGGACCTGTTACTCCCTTAGAGGTTGAAACCACCTAATATGATTCTTTTTTAATATCTCTTTTTGAGCTCAATGACACCTATACATTCTAAATCCCATTTGGAAGGGCATGCCATTATGAAGTGTCCACTTTTTCCCCTAGTTTTCAATCTTATTTACTAAATTACACTAATGAATTGTTGTACTGGAAGGCAAGGAGACACATTAGGTCTTATACAGGAGTGCAGGTGGCTCTCCATTTGGACTTGGTCTCCCTATACGAGGTATAAGCCCTCCAAAGGTTCATAATGGCACTTGTAGGTGAGTGTTGATAGCCATGGGCCTCCTCCACAACAGAGCATTGATTTCCATGCCATGGGCTTCTTTAACACTACATATGTCTTACTCGTGCCCCATCTATATAGAGATGATGATGCACTTGGACCACGTTGCTCAACTGGCCACATATTTTCTCCAAACACTTGGCAGCAAACCCAAGTCCTAGATGGGATTTTGTCTCATCCGGAGAGACATGGGAGGGCTTGTATCATCATTCTAGCCCTCATTGATGGAGCATCGACATGTTTGATCCAGTTGGAGACCCATGAGACCATTCATAGTGCCCCACAACCACTTGGGAGCACAAGAGACGTTTTTCTTGGAAACCAAGGGGCCAACCCCTTAGTCATCAGTTTGAGAGCCCTCCACTTCATCTTGGCACATGGAGGACTTATATGGGCCTTCCAAATGCCCTTATGCACCATTATTTTATCATTTCGGCCTCATTAGGTGTTGACCTAGATTGTCATTGATGTCAATATGGCAATATTTTGGATGAGTAAATAATGATGGGAAGCCATCAGAAAGACATTGAAAACCATAGGAAGAGCTCATTAGAAGCTCAGAACAGGAGCAGTCAAAGAAAAGCTAGAGGAAGAAGTTCAATGGAAGAAACAAAGAGGAACACATAGTGGAGAAGCATAAACAATGGTATCGAAAGCCACAGGAAAGCCAAGTAAGTGTAAGAGCAGGAGATTGAGGAGGAGCCATATCGGGATCCAAAGAAGTCAACAGAGGAGCCAAAAGAGCGGAGGAGTATATAATATAGGCAGAAATCAAGAATACGGATGAAGAGTGAATGCACGTGGTTATATTCCAAAAAGTAGGTTTGAAATAGTGACAATGGTTTTCGGGTGGACTCAAGGTTGTAAGTGGTATTTAGGGCTGATCACCCGATACCATTCATTGTCTGATGCGTGACAAGAGAAGGAGAAAGAAAACTACCTTATCAGGCGGGTAATCCTCATTTGTGTAGCTCACCCGATATCATTGTCGAGCATTGGATCAAATTCATTTTGATCCACAGTGCAAGATCACCAAGCAACTTTTTTGGTTGGGTGTAATATCAACCATCGGATGGGATGGTAAGATCTACGGTGGAGGATTGATCCGAAAAAAGGAAAACATCGAAAATGTGCATGTGCGGACCCAATGATATATATGTCCAGGTGTATAAATAGTTGAAGTTCGGCTAAGTGTTTCAGAGCAGGATTTTCAGTATATTTCATATGTATCCTTGTATTCCGGCTTTAAGCCTTGCCACATTAAAATATGTGATTGCAATATATATATATATATATATATATATATATATATATATATGGACCCACAAGACCATTACAATATCGCATCTATCTATCGGAACTCTCATAGCGCAAGTTATAAAGGGATGTCACCCCCGAACCACCCATTGCGATACGTATGCGAACCTGCTGCGATGTTATAGCATGCCCTATTGTAATATCGCATCCATCGCAATATCGCAAGCCTTGTTGAAGTTTTTTCCACATTAAAATCCATCGATTGCGATATAATTGCGTACCCATCTACACCATTATAGCATGGCTAAATCAAATGTCACATCCGCAGTAATCGCAATGTTCAAAGGAATGTCAATCCGGTGATTGCGATATGGGTATGGACCCGATGGACTTATTAATAATGTTTAATACCATATTGCATCCACTCCGATTGGCAGTTGGGAATCAGCTATGTTATGTGTGAACCTCTAGAAGCGATGATTACAATAAAAGGATGACGTGGCATGCGGGACCTTTTTTATGGATATAGTCTCTCTTATATGGTTTGTGGGAACAATTTGTGTATATTAGACAGAGAAAGTTGAAGAGTGAGTGCAAAGGAAACTGAAAGATCAAGTGAGCATTGAGGAATCCAAAGAGCCAGCGGAGAAAGGAACACAAAGGTCAGGGGTATTAGGAATATAAAACAGAGAACAAGGAAAGTTTTGAGATTGGCGAACTATAAGAAAATAAAGGAAGCTGAAGTTCTGGTTGAAGTGGAAGGAGCAGGAGGACAAAAGTAAGTCATAGGCCCAGTAGGGTTAGGAGCATATAATTACAACCAAACAAATCCAAACATTTTATAGTAGAGGGTTGGAGCCCTTGAGGTTGGTGCCTCAAAACTGAAAGGATTGGTGTCCTTGGGAGTTAGTGCTCCTAAATTCAAGGTTGGTACCTTGACAAGATAGAGTTGGTTCTCTGCAAGTTGGAGCCTCACAAAGAGTCCAAGTTAGTGCTTGGAAACTGATTGAAACCATTATATCTATATCTATATCTATATTATATATTATATATATATATATATCTATATATATATAATTATATATATATATATTATATATATATATAATATATATATAATATAATATATATATACTTTTGTGTTCCAAATAT
Source organism: Pinus taeda (assembly GCA_000404065.3). Taxonomy (NCBI): domain Eukaryota; kingdom Viridiplantae; phylum Streptophyta; class Pinopsida; order Pinales; family Pinaceae; genus Pinus; species Pinus taeda. The sequence goes on along the minus strand of APFE030995986.1, from coordinate 549,804 downwards.
AAATTTTTTAATTGGTATACATAATAATTGAAAAGAAATACTGATACACCCCCCCCTCAGTATTTCCAACAATTGGTATCAGAGCGGGCTTCTTCATATCAACCTAACAGCTTGAAGAAGGATTCTTAGTCATGACGAGAAATCAAGAAATGTTAGGAAGACCTCCTTTGTTTGATGGCACAAATTTTGGTTTCTGGAAAAAGAGAATGTCTTATTACTTGATGTCCCTTGGACTTGAGGTTTGGCATTCGGTCTTAAATGAGTACATAGCTCCTTCCACTCTTCCAATAGATCAAGACGAGAGGAAAGTCTACGTTGCAAATGCAAAAGCCTTAAACTCCATCACTAATTGAATCACTGATTCTGAATTTACAAAAGTCATGAATTGTAACTCTGCCAAAGGAGTATGGGATAACCTAATTATCTTATATGACGGGGACTCCAAAGTCAATAAGGGAAAGCTTCAAACACATAGAAGGCAATTTGAAAGTCTGAAAATGGATGATGAAGAAGATATTGCATCATACATTCTCCGAGTAGCTGAAGTGGTCAACTCTCTTAAAGGATTGGATGAAAACATTAAAGAAAGCACCATTGTTCAAAAGGTCTTAAGATCTCTCCCATACAAATTTGACTCCAAAGTAAGTGCCATAGAAGAAGTGAAGGATCTAGATACTCTCAAGATGGATAAACTCCAGGAAATCCTCATTGCCTATGAGATGAGAAAAGGTTGCCCAAGTTCCAAAGATGCAGCATTCAAGGCCTCAAAATCAAAAAACGGGAAAGAAAGGAATGTCAGTAGTGATGACTCCAATGTTGAATCTGAATTGGTTCAATTTTTACAAAGGATGAAGAAAGGATCTAAGCTAAAAGGTAAATACCCTCTTATTTGTTTCAAACGCGGAAAAATAGGTCATTATGCTGCAAAATGTCCTCATAAGCATGATAGTGATGATGAAGAAAATTCTAAAAGGATGGTATACAAAAAGAAAGGGTTCAATAAGAAGAATTTCCTCTCTAAGCAAGATGAGTCTGATGAAAATGAATTTGTAGTCATAAAAAAGAAATCAACTAACCAGTTCCCTCACCGCAAAGGAGGTAGTGAAGAATCAGATGAAGAAAATGACCACGCTGGAAGCCAAGAAGTATTATTCATGGCATTTACAAATGATGATGACTTGGGACTAGATGGAAATGTAGATGAATTGTTTATAAGCGCCATTGAAGAAAATGAGAAACTACGGAATAAAATTATTTCTCTCAAGGTAGAAAATGAGGAAATAAAAAGAAGGGAAGATATCTTGAAAAATAAGCTAAAAGAAAAAGAAGAAGCTTGCGAAGAACGTGAAGCCGAAATAGTATCTCTTAGGAAGGAATTGGAGCAAGTGAAAAAGGGTTGGAAAAGCTCTGAGATACTTGACACTATCCTAAATAATCAAAAACCTCTACATGACAAATATGGAATAGGTTTTAGAGGAGAATCATCAAGTACTAATAATAATGCGAAAATCTATGGCGACGTACTTTCCAGCAACCCAAAAGAAGAAACATTATTTCATCAAAGCCTCATCCCAGATCCAAAGAATGAAGAGAGAGTAACTCCAAGGAAGAATTTTGATTCGAATCATGGATGTTACAATAGATACAAAACAATATTTCATCAAAGGCCCATCTCAAATTCAAAGAATGAAGTGGGAGTAACTCCAAGGAAGAATGTTAATTCAAATCATGGCTATTACAATAGGTACAAAACTATCCTTTTTGGGCATTGTTTCTATTGTAAAAATTTTGGTCATCAAGTTAGACATTGCATGGCTCATAAGAATGAAACACAAAAACTGAAGGATCAAATAAACAAACCATATGGCCCCAAAGGGCAAGGACAAATCAAACCTATAATTCTTTTGATCCCTTGGCCAAATTTGATATGATTTGCTCATTATGTAATAATAATGGACACAATGAACAAAATTTCCCACTCAAAAGAGGAAAAACAAGAAGTGAGAATCCCAACACAGATAAATGTGGCCTAGCTCTATGTGCTCAAAATAATGAAAATCATTGGTTTGTGGATAGTGGGTTCTCTAGACATATGTCAGGGGATAAAAGGAAGTTTATCTCATTGAACAAAAAGGAAGGAAATGTATCCTTTGGAAGTGGATCTACCATAATTGTTGGAAAAGGAAATGTTCTCTTATTAATGGAAAAGGAAAAGATCAAAATGCTTTGCTAGTAAACGGGCTCAAACACAACCTCCTGAGTGTTAGCCAAATCTGTGATCAAGGAAATAATGTTGTCTTTAGCACCAAATACTATGAAATAAGGAACTCTTCCTCAGGGGAACTTGTGGCAAAATGGGTTAGAACACCAGACAACATCTACATTTTGAACAAGATTCAAGAAGAAAAATGCCACTTAAGTCAAACAGATGAAAGTTGGTTGTGGCACAAGTGATTTGGACATAAAAGCTTCGATAACTTGATCAATATCAGAAATATTAAAACAGTATGAGACATTCCAAAGTTATTCAAATCGAATCAAGGAATATGTGGTCCATGTCAACATGTGTTACACTGAAATTTGTCACCATGACTATCTGCAGTTAATATGGCTCCATCAATAGTCATATTATCCTCCTTGTCAAGCCTCATACCTCTGCTCTTCATGTCAAACTTCAAAAAGAAAGAAAGTCACTTAAAAACATGTTTATCTCTGGGTACGCAGGTTCTCTCTACCTTGCCTGCGTGTACGCACTCCAAACACACTGTGCCTGCGTACTTGTACGCTCTGTAGCCAAAGGATGGGTGTGTACCCCTGTAAAGGTCAAAAGGCCCGAGTTTCATCTTTAAAAAGTTACTTGTGGTCACTTCTAGAGCCTTCTAGAAGAGTGTTTGACGTGTATTGAGCGCCTCCAGATGGTTCATGCATCCCTATGATAGAGGAACTTATCCCATCAAGAGAGGAGCTACCCCATCCAAAAGAGGGAGTATCCCATTGATGTTGGAACTGAATAACTTCCTCTAGAACACTATAAATACAGGCATTGGACCAAGGGAGGGGAGGTTGAAAGCTGAACATTCCAAAGGGTAGATGCTGCTGGAATTAGGACTTCCATTGTAAGCTTGTGAGGAGAGATTACCATCCTTTCTTGTTTCATTTGGAAGTGGGTGAGCTTGTCAAAGTAGAGGAAAACTCTTGCTGGACCCTGGGAGGAACTTGCACAACACCAAGGCTCAGGTTGTAATGGTTTTTTTTGTTTCCTTAATACAAATAAGTCCATTCTTCTCAATGATTTGTTGTTAATGAATTGTTTCATATACTCCTTGGTCTATATGTTGAATATGCTTTGGTTTATGGAATATTCAGGTGTTATGTAATCGTTTGATTGTTAGTGTATGCAGGTTTCAAAGTGAAGGAGGAGCTCATCTGGATCGACGAGGCTGGACTGCTGCAACAAGTGTTGGACTTGAGGTATGATCGAAAAACACTTGGTTTCTCATAGAATAATGTATGTTTAGAGAAGGATTTCTCTTAATTGTCTTGTTTGTCACTAGAGAGTCTTAGACTCCTAGGGAGGTTAGTTTTGT